>JAJPUD010000285.1:23774-43404 GCA_023553655.1 Myrmecobius fasciatus
GTGTGTGTGTGTGTGTGTGTGTGTGTGTGTGTGTGTGTGTGTGTGTGTCTCCCTTCCATCCAGGTGTCTAGATGACTAGCTTTCAGGTGAGTTCTTTCTATTGAAAAAGTAAATATCTCCTGCTTTTAAGTGCACTCAATAATCAACTCAAATCTGCATTAATGGCCATTAGGATTTATATGTGCATTTTAGATAACAACTGTAAAAATAAACCAATTAGAAGAACCAAAACCCTTTTCCTGGGATGGCTTCAGCTTGTCACTTCTTTTGGGCAAGGGAAAAACAAGAAGTTAAAGGGTTCTTTGTTGGTGGCAGGCGAATTGACTTCTTCCTAGAACAAAAGTTTTTAACCTGGAAACCAAGACCTTATTTTTTAGAAATATTTTGAATTTTACAAAGATGAATGTTGCAAATTATCTTTACATGTAATTGAAAAAAATTAAAATACTATTAAGTAAAAAAATGGGAGTCCTAAAATTTAAAATAATTTAAAACTGAAAAATTATTCCTTTAAAAAATAAACATATTTTGATAACTGTTTCAACATATTTTGCTTCCTTTGTAATTTTTTGTGTTTTAAGCATTTAGTCATTTAAGAATCCTGCTCTGGAGGAGAGAAGACAAAACTATTCCCATCCTCCACAAAACTTCCAAGTTCTGTGCTTGAGTGGGCTTGGTAAAAAGATGGCTTACATCTGTGTAGACTCTAGGTTGGGATAGAGGTAGGATTACACCTACAATAAATCTTTTGCTACAAACCATGAATTGTCTTTTTGTTGTTCTTTCTAAAACCCTGGAACTCATTAATGTCCTTATACCTAACTGGTCTGAAGGGAAAAGACACAGGAAATACTGTATTCAAAACACTCAAACCTTTTAACTATAAATTTTTATGCCAGTTATGATAAATTGATCAAAACATTTGGCTTAATAGTGGTATAGCAGTTACCAAACATACGAATAGGAATATTACCAAAAAAACATTTGGATCCAGATTCAAGTTTAGTCCAAAGGTAAAATAGTTTATTAACATAGACTTACAAGTTGATGATAAACCTTTCTCTTTTCTATACAAGTATACCCATGAAAAGTCTAAAATTTAAAATCTTCAAATTTTCTGACTGCCAGCAATTATCCCGTTTTTCAATTCAATATGAGGTAGAAGAATTATTGACTTTGGAGCTTCTTCCAAGTTTTTCAGATAAAATATATTTCCAAATGCAAAGAATTATATCATCAAAATAGATAAACTCTAAGCTCAATTTATTGAGCATACCATTTAGAATGCAAAGAGCTAGTACTGGGTAATAGAAATGTCATAAAGATGTGAATTGAGAAATTTCACGATTTTCTGAACACAGGTCAAAGACTGGCACCAATTATTTAACTAGGTACTGAAGAAAGCTAAGTGCCTCTTTTTTTTTTTTTTTTGCTGAGGCAATTGGGGTTAAGTGACTTGCCCAGGGTCATACAGCTAGGGAATGTTAAGTGTCTGAGACCAAATTTGAACTCAGGTCCTCCTGACTTCAGGGCTGGTGCTCTATCCACTGGACCACCTAGCTGCCCCAACTAAGTGCCTCTTAATGAGAGAAATTGTCTTCTAATTAAAAAATTAAGAAATTTAAACTCTTTGACAGTACAAAACTGATCTGTGTACTTGTACTTTGAGGAAACATTTTTCATTCTGGATGTACTGATCCAATTTGTAAGTTTATAGAGGGTAGGAACTGTATTTTAGGATTTTTGTAAAATCTAATCCTTCCTCTCACTCTCAATTTCTAGCTGTTCAACTTAAACATTTTTAGAGTAAATGATCTCGGTGTAGTAGAGAGAGGTGGACTGAGCATCAGAGTACTTGAATTCAGATTTTGCCAGTTTACTAGCTTATGACCTCTACTTCCCTACTTTTTACTTTACTCAGAAGCTTAGTTTCCTTATCTACAAAATGGAATTTTAGTACTTACAATCGACTTCACCGTTTTGGTTTGAGGAAAGTACTTTGTAAAACGTGTAAGGGCTTAATGTGAGCTGTTATCATGATGCTAATTAAATGACAGACCTCCCTAAAATCTTGAAGGGTATTATAAAAGTAGGACATATCTGGTCGTACAAGACAGTTTTCTGAAAAGTAGAGACCAGGAAGTAAACTACTTTGCCTTCCCATTCTGGAATTTTTTATGAGCAGAAATTGGTACCATGATCTAAAGGGTGCAACAGCTTTTGGGCAAAGTTTTCAGGAACCTTGCCCAGTGTCACCAGTTTTCCAGGTGGCCCAGGGAAAGCAGCCGAGCAGACCTCTCCGCATTTCTACAGGGTAATAACAATAAGAGGTGGAGTGCTTAATCCTTACAAGTGACAGATAAACACTTGGGAAGGCGTGTCCTCTCATCTCCCCTCCGCCCCTCTGGGGTTGTAGGTCACATGAGCCAGAACTTCCCCATTCTCCGTCCCAATCTCTGGTTGAGATTGTGCGAAATCCGCGAGCCGGGCTAGCAGAGAGTGGAAGAAGGGCAACCGGAAAATCAAAGCATATGAAAAATCCGAGTTCGAAAAAATGCCCCAATTTACTGTGACTAAGGTAGAGGAACCAGAAGAGGGGGGCGCAGCTTGTGTCACTCCCGAAGAGCTCAGCCTGGTAGAGGCAAAACCCTGGATTCAGGATTCCCGAGAACCAGGTGAGCAAGAGCAGAGGGAGTGGGGGAAGCACACCTTTTTCAGGCTGAAGGTGTAGGGTGGAGAGTTCCCGCTGCTACTGGGTATAGGTGTAGTTAAAATGACACTGGGAACTAAGACCCTTTCATCTTGGATTCGCTTTGGGAGCTTGTTTTTATACTCATGTGTTGATTTATCCAGATTTTTTCCTTTCTTCCCCCCCCCCTTCACAAGATGTATCCCACCTGCTTTTAGAATTGTCAGTTGCACCAGGGTGCGTGATTTTTGCACACTCAAAAAATGAAAAAAGAAGCCTGTGTGTTGATTTTTGCATTGAATGTTGGAATTTTGCCCATAGACATAGTTATCTAGTAACAACGAACTACATGAGGGCATTAAAACTTAACAGCTTATTAAAATATCACAGAACATGGTTCAGTAGTTTTACTACCTTGGACTTTGAAGCTGTCTCTGACTTTAAAAGTTACTTTTATCTTCCCTGGCTCAGTTTACCAGTTGCCCAGTATTTGGAGGGAACTGCTAGATAGTGAAATAGTTTAAATAATGTTTTATGAAAGGACAGAAATGTAACCATTGTGTTAACTGTACTTTACATAACAAAAGAGCTTTGTAAATATTTGATGAGGGTGATTGCCTCTGTTATTTTTCTATAAATAACAACTATTGTTACAAAAATGCCTTCCTGACAGCTTTGTCAGATTGAAACCAAACCATTGCTTTGGTATATGCTTTTGGTAATACTTTGGTATTAAATATTCTCATTTAGAAGTATCTTAAAAGTTTGTGAATTTCCTAAAGTATCGCTATAGTGACTTCTCTAAAGCAATAAGACCTACAATATAAAAATTTTTTAGGGTCTCTTCCCATTCTGTGACATGATTTTGAAAATGTTTCTTCTAACAAGTGCCATGAATAATAGTTGGATAGAATAGACCAGCGTGGGTAGTTTGTGACCTGCAGAGCCGGAGATAATTCATATATATCAAGTCCTACATCCATTGGTATATTGGCTCAGCTGCCATAGAGTGTAATTGTTCATCTAGTTCTCACAGATTTTTGAAGACTCTTATAAAGAAGAATTGTTTTTCTGTTGAATCCAACTTTTCTTGATCCAGCACATTTCCTTCTCCAATACCTTCTTGCCAGTACTCTCCCTGTTCATCTAGGGAAAGCCCTACAAGATACAGTTAGTTCATGGTTTCATTGAAGTACACAAGCTCCTCCACCAGGACAAGGCAGTGATCTATGAGGGGTTCTTATAGAGAACATCATTTAATCTTTTTCTGTTATGGGAAATACTAATAATTCAGGTCAATTATTTTTGGAAATATGACAGAAGAAATTAAGATCATTGGTCCAAGAGATTATTCTCATTCCATGCAACATAGAATTCATTGAATAACCAGACAGAATGATAAGAAATTTCAGGGCAGCTATCAGGTACTTTGAAATTGAACCTGGTAATCTAATATTTCAGCTAAAAGAAGCTGTCTTTTCATGCTTATGTCTGAACCCACACCTGATGAATGTGTTCTACTTTTAGGTATTAACCCTTTGATGCAACATTGTTCATTGTTTTTGCTGCTGTTCTTTATTAGTTATACAAAATAGAAACATGTTCATCTTTTTACATTCTTCATCTCATTTTCTCTCTTATTTAAACTGTTTCCCACGATTCCAGTTTGAATCGATGAAGTTTTCTAGCTCCAGAATGTTTATAGGAAACTAAGATGAGAAATGTTTTAGTTAATGTCTGTGGTGGGTTACTACCCAGGTATTTTGAGTTATCTCTTTATCTCTCCCAGCCAAAATCCTATTGTTAGGAAATCTGCTAAAAGCTGCATTGCAACTCTAATCCATGAGATTACCAAAGAGGTAATCTGTTGAGAAGCTAAGAAAAGACAGAAGAGAAGCCATCTCAACTTCCCCAAAAAAAACTCCTTACATGTATATAATATGTTTAAGGTTTACACATTTTCTTTAGAATGACTCTGAAGTAGGTAGTAAAGGTATTATTATCCTCACTTTATATACAAGGGAAACTGAGACTTGGGTTAAATGACTTTCCTAAAGTTATAGAATTAATAAGGCAGGACTTGAAACTAGATACTGGTACCTAGCTCTGCTTGACTTGCTTAATTTTGTTCTTTGAGAGCATCATATTTAAGAGAGGTTGCAGATAAGGCTAATCATGACTAAGGAAAATCATGATCGATAATGTATTCTTGAGTCCTTCCTATGCACTATTCACAGTGCTAAACCCTGTGTGAGTTACATAGAATATGTGGGTTACAAAGAGATAAGATAGATGATCTTTGCCTTTATTGAGCCTAAAGGCTAGTTGGGAAGACAAGCCAATTAAATAAAATACAATATGCATTCTTATAATTTGGTAATTAATTATAGGATAAAATGTTTAATAAAGACATGAATGAATAATGAATTATTTATATGGGGCTTAAAGTTCATATATTGCTTTTCTCACTGTAATCTTGTGATATACATAGTACAAGTATTATTCACATTTTACAAATGAGAGAACTTAAGCTCAGAAAAATAAAATAACTTACTAAAGATTCTGACTGATAAATGTGTGGAAACTATACCTATCAGCTTTGAGATAGGGTTAGAACAGACATTCTTAGAGGGGTCTGTGGTTAAATTTCAGGGGGGTCTGTAAACTGGGGAAAAGATTACATTTTATTTTCACTAAACCCTAACTGAGATTTAGCCTTTGTATCCCTTCAATTATGAATATAGACAGCAAATGTTATAGTGAGAAGAGGTATTTTAAGTTTCAGTAGATTGCTAAAGGTGTCTGTGACACTAAAAATGTTAAGAATCTCTGGCTTAGAATCATACATCTATAGTTATTTTTTTTTAAACAAATGAAGCCTAAGGAGGTAGAATTTAATCCACATCCTCTACTGCCAGAACCAGTACTTTTTCTATAGCGCCTTCATCTTTTGAAGGGAAAAGAGGAATAAGAATTTATATAGTACCCATTATGGATCAGGTGCTCAGCTAAGCAGATTGAGAATAAATGACCAAATTGCTCCAGATGTTATGCATCAACTGTTAAACTCTGAAAAATAAACCAGCCACCGAGATTATTATGTCAGCTCTGACCAAATGGCCACAGAGGTTATACCCAAATCATAAAGCCGACTGTCAGTTCTGAAAAAATAAAATCAGTGTTCGCAGAGGTTTCTTTATTCTGTTGTAGAAGCAAAACTAGTCATTTATGCAGGAGCAGACCCAAGGTAGTGATGTTAAGCCTTGGTACACATAGTTTTGACTAGACAAAGAGCTGAGCAGTGAGGTGTAGCCATGGCAGTGAGTGATAACAAGAGTGATGCAAGTTTGCTTAGTGAAAAAAGTCTATTCATAGTTGGGCTTTATGACCAGCATTTGGAAAGTGCCCATTATCAGGTGCTGGCCTAAGCACTTTAAAAAAAAACAAACAAATATCTCCTTTAATCTTTACAATAACCTTTCAAGATGAGTGCTAATATTATTCCTGTATACAGTTGACTAAAGTGAAGCAAACAGGTTAAATGACTTGCCCAGAATCATTCAGTCAGAAAGTCAGAGGCTGGATTTGAACTTGGGTCTCCCTGACTCCAGGCCCAAGCACTTTATCTATTTCTCTACCATCTTTTTCTGATCTTTGAGAAAAGCATATATTTTCTCTTATCTCTTGTTGATCATGAATTCCTCCCTATCTAAAGATTCAAAAGGCAATTTCTTCTTTGTTCTAATTTGTTTTTGATGTAGGAAATATTTGTTAACAATGATTTTTTTTCTTTTTAATAGGCACAAAGATGGTGGGAGAAAAAGAATTTTTTTTTTTAAATTTAAAAACTTTTTCCAAGGCATTTATTTATTGTTAAGAATACTAACCAGGGGCAGCTAGGTGGTGCAGTGGATAGAGCACCAGCCCTTAAGTCAGGAGGACCTGAGTTCAAATATGGTCTCACACACTTAACACTTCCTAACTGTCTGGGCTGCCGGGAGGCTTCGGGTTTCACAGATGGCACCTGGGAGTAGCCATAATGCTCAGATCAGCCTTCAGGGGTAGGCCCACATCCCAATGACCCTGGGCAAGTCACTTAATCCCAATTGCCTCTGCAAAAAAAAAAAAAAAAATACTAACCAAGAAAAATCTATATAAATCTTAGTTTTTCTTTCCAAAAAAAAATCCCAAAATAATGAAAAGGTTCTAAATTTCCCAGGGTTCCCACAAAATTTTCTACTAAGTAATTTGTATTTCTCTTGCATTTTAATGTTTGTGAAGGACTTTCCTCCCAGCCACCCTGTGAATAACTTGTGACTTTTCTTATTCAGTAAGGGAACCACCACATTTTATAAAGTATCTATTTTCCCTAATGTAGAGAGCTTCTCTGGGGATTATAAAATTTACATAAGATTTATCTCTATTCTCTTGAAGCTTACTGTTTAATAGAGGAATAAGTTGTCATTATATATTTAACAAAATACAATTCAATAAACATTTATAAAAAACTGTCCCTTCACTCAAATAGCTTGTATTCTTTCTCCTAGATGGCTATAATAATTCAACCTGACAGTTATCCTAATGTTCATTTTTTAGCAAATACTTACTAGGTACTGTGCTAAGTTCTGGTGATGAAAGGAAAAAATCCCTATCCTTAGGTTTTAAAGCAACCACAGAATTCCGTGAAATTTTGTGTAAGAAGAAAGTGCCTTTCAAACATGGGGACAACTATTGAGGAAGACCTGAAACAGGAGACAGAATAAGTAGGGAACAGCTATCTGGCCACTTTAGTGAGGACATGGAATATGTAAAGGCAAATAATGTGGAATAAATGTGAAAAATTAGGCCAGAGCCAAAATGTAATGGGTTTTAAAAGTCAAACAGGAATTTGTATCCTTTCCCCAGAGAAGAAAGGAAACCATCAGTTTTTTATTTTATTTTTTTAAGTTTTATTGATATGTTCTTTTTTTTTTACATTATAAAAATTTATATTACTCCATGAGAGGTTTTCTTGTACCAATGTAAAAATAAAAATAGTAAATAAGACTTAACAGTATAGTGACCTCATTTGAAAAATGTTATTCAATATTCTATATTTGTAGTACCCTCTAAACCTCTTTATTTTTCTATTTTTTTTAATTGCCAGAAATCTCTCCCTTCCACGAACCCCACTCCCAAAGAAAAAAAAAGCAAATACCATGTAACAAATAAGCATTGTCAAGCAAAATAAATTCTGCAATTGACCCGTATTAAAAAATATGTCTCTGTACTCCAAATCTGTCACCTCTCTGTCAAGAAATGGATAATGTGTTTTATATCATCCTTTGATAGTCCTTTGGATTATACTTTGGAATCCTGAATGATTGTGTGTTGACAACAGGTCTTACAGCTTTCAAAGTTGTTTGTCTTTATAGGATTGTTATTAAAATTATTCTAAGATTCTGTTCATTTAATTCTTTTTACGTTTATAAAAGTTTCATAATATGGCTCTCAGTGTACCTGGGTAACTCGAAGATTTCTCTTATTTGTAGCATACTTTAGAGATGCTTTTGTAACAGGGTTAACTGTCTTAATCCACTTTAGTCCAAATAAAATGCTAAAGTGTCATAGTTTGTAGAATGCTATGATTCTTGCATGTGATGGTTAAGTGGTTAAAATACTTCTAAATACCTGTGATGACTAGGGGTTAGATAGTTTGGAGATCCTGGTATAAATATACACATTGACATTTGAATTAAGTTACTTAAGAAAATATTCTTTCTGAGATTGATCTATACCAGAGTGAAGGAACATATATTGTAAGGTAACTAGCTCCACCAAACACTCCCCTGGCAAGAAGACTATATAGTATAAGAAAGATGCAAGGAAAGGAATACTATAAGCATTTGTGCTTTGTGTTTTAAATTTTATTAAATCCCTTCCATAACCTAACTTTTCACCTAAATATACCAAGCATCTAGTTGTGTTTGACCCTTCTAGAAGCTTATGTTCTAAAATAAATGTTAAAAGTACTCCTTTTTTTCATGTGGACTATCCAAAAAGAGGTTAAATTAGAAAAAAAGGCATTTATGGGAAACAAAGCTATAATTAAGGTGGTGGCTGTAGCATGTTGTCCCTAGCGGGCTACTATGATAGTGAGATACTTCTGAACCTTGAGGTTGTCCCCTTTGACTCCAAGATGCCACTGTCATTCATCTCTACTTCTCAGATGTGGTCCTGGGGCCACCCCCAGGGTTCCAACACCTCTTCCTCTTCTCCTCTCCTCTCTCTCTGATGTTCCAGGGTTCAGAGCTTTTGCCTGAGGGCCTAGCTTCTGGTCTGGGCTGCCGGGAGGCTTCGGGTTTCACAGATGGCACCTGGGAGTAGCCATAATGCTCAGATCAGCCTTAAGGGGTAGGCCCACATCCCAAGCCACCTCCCCTCTTTCCAATGAATTTTCCATAGAATTCTTTGTCAGAGCTTTGGTGAGAAATTTTGTGTGAATAATAGAAAATCCTAAACGCTCTTTATCCTCGTTTGCAATTGCAGACTTCCACCAGTGCAATTGGCAGTGCTGTGTAAGTGCTGCAGGTATTGGGGTCCTTTGTCCAATGACAGCCTTGGCAGATAACTTGCCTTCATGACTATAGCACCCTGCGCAGGCAGGACCGCATAAACAACTTGCTGTTGGGTGCAGGTGTCTCGTTGCCACCCAAATACAACTCTGCTTCAAGTACAGCACAAGTTGTCACAGCCCCGACTTCTCAGGAAGGTTCCTGGGGGGATGGGGAACCAGGCCAGACACTCAGCAAGGCTCCTTTTACTGGACTAAAAGGTCTTATACCTCGCCCAGGATTCCCCATATCTGTGGCCCTCTACACACTTCTTTGAGAGTTCTTCAATAGAAATATAAACTTTGAAATTGTGAGAGAAGTCAGAGGGTATCTAGCTCAACTCTTATCTGAAAAAAGGATACTTCTCTAATAGGCCTAACAAGTCTTTATGCCTTTGCTTTTGTTGTAGTGGAGGGGGAGCACTACATTTGGAGTCAAAAGGACCTGGATTCAAATGTCGACTTTATTAACCACTCACAGAACTGTTCCCAAGTCACTTAATATCTCTGACCCTCAGTTTCCACATGTGTAAAATGAATTTTTTTCCTTAATAAGTCAAAACATTTATGATCTTTAAGGTCCTTTTCAGTGCTAAATCAAATGATTCTTAATATGGTGGTTTTTGTATCTGGTAAGACCAAAATATATACTTTTTTTACATTTATTTTCCAGATCTAAATTGCCCTTAGTTTAAGAACATAAACATATATTATAAAGTTTGGTATGTTAAATTTTAAAGTAAAATTCAAGCAATAACTAACCAAATATTGAGTTTTTAAAGTATTTTAAATTCAAAAAGAACCTTAGAGATCCTAACTCTCATTTATAGATACCACTACCAAGACTGAGGGAAGTTAAGTAACTTTCTTAAATATTTAACATTTTTTTACAAATGGAACTACAGCTAGCTTCATTTTAAAGATTGTTTTATTGATGATTTCTATCATTTTTTCCCTGAATTTATATTTCCTTTACCACATAATACAAATAGTTCAATAAAATCAGGTGACATACAATATTCCACCCTCTTAATTCTCCTATCTCTATAGTAAAGGAAAGTGAATTTTCTTTTTTTTTCTTTCTCTTTTTCTCTGCCTCTCTTTTCTTTCTTGCCTTCCTTTTCTCTTTTTCTCTCTTCCTCCTTCCCCTTCTACAGTAGTGATGGTGCACCCCATTCCACCTATCCATCCCCTTCAGGAGCTACAAGACATATAACTCCTGAACTCGGAAGTCTACTGGCCCTAGCTTTTACTGCAGCAAGGATTATTAGTCTGCACAACAGGAGATAAAGTTTCTCAACTCTTCTCCAAGTCTAGCATGTTAGGTTTCTTTGTTTTAGTGGGGGAAGAGGGTTTAAAATGAATGAGTCAATTAAAAGGAGTCAATAACTTGAACAGGAAAAAAAAAAAAAGCATTTTATAAGGAAAAACTATGCACCAGAAATTGTGCTGAGCTCTGGGAATACCAAAGCAAATGTGAAACAGAAAATGAACCAACAACATTTACAATAAAACAGACTTTCTGAGCTTAAGGTAACCATTACTTGAGCTTCTCAGCTTCATTCTAAGATAATGCTGAATAATGGTTCATTTTTTTAAATCCTTTCCATGAAGTTCTGAAAACTGAAGCTTTACCTAATTTAAAAAGTGCCTTAGTTTAGTATTAGAATAATAAGTAGCTTTTATATAGAGTGTTTGAAAGTTCACAAAACATTTACAGGCTATACCATTTACATGCTATCCCATTTAATCCTCATAACATGGGAGTAAGTGCTATTATTATCCCATTTTATCAATGAATAAAAGGGTTAAGAGGTTAAGGGACTTGCCCAGGGTTACACAGGTAGGTAAATTTCGAGACGGGATTTGAACTCAGTTCTAACACATAGACTTAATCTCTTTAATATGCTGAAGAAGAAATTTAAAACAAGAAGATTCCAGCAATACTATTCAAAAGCTTTGCCAATGTGTTGCAGAAAGAATTTACTTTCAGAAGCCCAAAATTTCTTCACCAACCTCCCCAAAAGTCTATTCTGAAAGACAGCAAACTACCTTTGTACCATTGAGTCTTAAGCATGCTGCCTATTTTATAAACCAACTGATTAGTAGCTAGGTTGTCATTACATTTCAGAATGTAAATTTTTTGAACTAAGATTTGGAACAATGTGAATTGAATAATCAAAAAACATTCTTTTATTTTAATAAGACTTTTTACTTGGCTTTATTCTGTACTTAAGTAAGTAAAAATGCACTTAGTTTTTCATATTTTATTTGGATCATTTGGGAAGAATTATTTGAATAAGGAATGATTCATATGCAATGATTACTATATATAATTTAAAATATTTCAATGATATTTTAAATGCTGATTAACAATATAAATGCAGTTTTTTATTAAGGATATTTTAAAAATCCATTTCTTTTCTATTTGATGAGGGATAATCTTGGAAAAATTCAAAGGATGGTTGGAGTTTTTTTAAACTACATTTTTCTAGGTTGTTTTTTTTCCTCCAGAGCCTTCATATTTCTACGACTCAGGACTTCATTTGTTTGACTTGCAGTTTTGCCTTGCCATAGCCAGACAATGCTTCTTATTCTCTGTCATTAACTTTTTGATTTCCACACCAAGTCTACTGTTTACAGCTTTCTCTTTTTTCAAGCCTCACTGATCTTTAATTTTTTCAAAGAAGATTTGGAACACTATATATACTGGCTACATATTATCTACACCTGGACATATTCTCAATTCTGTAATTGCTTTTTTCTTACTTTTCCCGTTGTTTGAGCAGAGATGTCCTACTCAAAATCTAATTTTTTCATTTTGCTTCTCTTCCGCCTTAAAAACCTTGATTCCAAAATTCCTTTCCTCTCTTTAGCCTGTCACTGGGTATTGTCTTCTTTCATTTTCCCTTATATAGGAGGGATGTCTTTATTTCTGTCATCTGCCCCTTACACACACACACACACACACACACACACACACACACACACACACACACACACACACACACACTTTTGAACTTCATTGAACACTGATGGTCAGCTCCTCCCCCATTATCATGAATTCTTTTTCTTCCCCACTTTCTTTGACATCTTACTCTGTTTTTATCTTTTCCTCTTTATATTTCTGTTTCTAACCATATATCCTTATAGGTTCTTCTTCCTATCACTTAATGGTGACCATCTCTCCAGGTTTTTTATTGATTCTTTTTTTTTTTTTTCAAAAGCTTGTCTCTTCTCTTAATCTTACGTGGATAATTCTTGCATTTTCATATCATCATTGTTCCAATGGATTATAAGATATTTCCACTTGGATCAATCAGTCAATGAGCATTTGTGTACCTGGCATTGTGCTAAGTGCTAGGGATATAAAGAAAAAGCAAAAGCAATCCCGATTCTCTAGGAGCTTGCATCCTAATGGAGATGGCAATATATCCACAAATCAGAGCTTATTAGATAAGACAGTGTAGCTGGCTTGGTTCTTTTCAACAATGAGGCCATTCAGGCCAATTCCACCAGACTTGTGATGAAGATCTATCTGCATGTGGATCACAACATAGTATTTTTACCTTTTTTGTTGTTTGCTTGCTTTTCTTTCTCTCTCATTTTTTTTCCTCTTTGATCTGATTTTTCTTGTGAAGCATGATAAATGTAGAAATATGTTTAGAAGAACTGCATATTTTTAACCTATATTGAATTATTTGCTGTCTAGGAGAATGAGATGAGGGGAAGGGAAGGAAAACAATTTGGAAACAAGGTTTTGCAAGGGTAAATGTTGAAAACTATCTTTGCAGGTATTTTGAAAATAAAAAGCTATTTGAAAAAAGGATATGGAATAGATGGGAGTTATTAACCTTAAAGAAAAGGCACTAGTATCTGGATAACTGGAAGGTGACCCTTTAGCAGAGTCGTAAATTTAGAAAGCTAAATTTCAGAAACATTCTCCAAAAATGGGGCAGCTAGGTGGCGCAGTGGATAGAGCACCCACCCTGAAGTCAGGAGGACCTGAGTTCAAATGTGGACTCAGACACTTAACACTTTTAACTGTGTGACTCTGGGCAAGTCACTTAACCCCAACTGCGTCATCGCAAAAAAAAAAAAAAAAAAAAAAAAAAAAGTTCTCCAGAAATCAGGAACAATTAATGCAAAGGCACAGAGACAGGAAATGTAAAGTCATATTTGAGCAACAACAAGTTAAGCCTGGACTGCAGAGTATATAAAGGGAAATAATAAAATAAAACAGGAAAGATAGGAAGGGGCCAAGTTGTAGACTTTGAAATATCAAAGAAATTTGTTTGACCCTAGAGGGAGTAGGAAGGCATTGGGGTTTATTAAATAGTGAAGTGACACAAAGTTTAGGAAAATTATTTTGACAACCATAGTGCACAGGGTAGTAAAGATAACTTCATTTTCCAGGTCATGAAAATAAAACTCAAAAGTTAAGAGATTTATCTATGATAAAATGTCTGGTTAATAAAATGACCCAGCACCATATGAACTTAAAATATTGAAAACTGTAAACAGTGTATTCCCTTGAAAGAACATCCTTTGTATTTCCCCATTCTTTGCAATAATAGCAATTTCAGTTTCTTATGCTCCCATTTTTCTTTCTAGGAATTTTTTTCTAGCTCTGGATCTATGGATCCTAAGTATATATTTTTCTTGTCTCCAATAGACTCCTGCAACAAACTGGTCGGTCTTGTTATCATTCTTTTCCTCCATATCTAGGCCTCTTCCCCTTTTACTACCTTACTTCTCACTCAGTAAGAGAGGATCAATACAATTCTTTAAGACATCTTTTAAAAATCTTAACATTTAGGTAATTTCCAACTTCTCTATAACAAGCTTCTAGGTTATGGTTGAAATATGAGCCTAAAAATCAAGCAATTTTTAAAAGCTTGCTAGTCATCAACATTACTATATGAAAAAGAATATTTTGCAATTCCAGTGTGCTTCATATTTCTAATTGAAAACATTTTTCTTAAGTGTCAATGTATTCAGAACTTTGAAATTTTACATAGCTATCTATATTTGAAAGTTTCTCAATCTCCACATTTAAATCTAAAAATACAACTTCAGTTTTCCTACTTGCAACAGCATTACCCAAAATAAATGTCCTGTAACTGGAATAATACTGTCGATTTAAACTGAGATTGAATTCAAGATAAAATCCAGCTTTGCTTTTGGTTTTTTGTTTGTTTGTTGGTTTTTTTTAAGTATACTATTTGAAGAATAACCCTGGTCATTTTAATAATGAACAGATGTTAAAGGCAAGCAGAGAACAGTCATAGTAAAGATGAAATGCCATTTGTATTGTTTTTATATTTGAGAATTTAAAACTTTGTCTAAATAATATGCTTATCGTTACCATGAAATTGGTCTTTTTTGCTAGCTGGTAAGAATTTTGAAAAGGAAAGGTCAGTTATATGGTAATACAACTCAAAAAATATGATTTTAACTGGGAAAGAGAGCTCCTGACTTGAATAGTGGAGACTTAATACATTAACCTCTCTTTTTTTTTGGATAAGTCAGCCTTTTACTCATCTATCTGTTGGTGTTAGTTGGGCAGGATTCATTAATCCATTTGGGGCTATGCTTTGGCCAGGTATTATTACCAATATTAAGCAAGGAGATAAAGAGAGTGGTTGAGGAGAGGGGTGAGAATTATAAGAAAGGTAAAATTTATTAAGAAAAGCTAGATGCTTTTGGAATGTTGACTTTTTTCCCCTTTTGTCTTAATAGTCCCTAATTATGATTTACATTAAGAATGCAATGCAGTATGATCTGCTATTTATTTAGCAAATACCTATTTTCTATTCAGAGTAGCACATGGGAAAGACTGCTTTTCCTTAGGGTCAGGCAGGTGACGCAGTGGATAGAGCACCAGCCATAAAGTCAGGAAGACCTGAGTTCAAATCAGACCTCAGACACTTAATATTTCCTAGCTTGTGTGACCCTGGCTAAATCACTTAACCCCAGTTGCCTCAGCAAAAAAAAAAAAAGAAAGAAAGAAAACAACAACAAAAAAGACTTCTTCCAGCCTTTAATCTAAAATCGTAAGTTTTATTTCCCATCAAAAACTTTTTTTAAAGCACTATCATTTTCTAAAACTTCATTTTTATGGCAAAGTACAGTATATTATCTAGTGGTGATCATTTTCTTTAGGAGTCTTATGTTTCGTGTATTTGTGTTAAATTCTCTTAACTTTTAAAGCCTCATAATAGAATTTGCTTTTGTCTGAAGTCTGAAATTTAAAAATTTGTATTGTAGGAACTCTATCTTATAGAATCAAATTACTAGTATTAAGTTAACATTCTCCAAGATTTAGTAGCTAATGCTAAATTTTTCAAAAATGTCTATAGCTAACTTCAGATGCAATTACATCCTAAAGCACTCATTCTGATAAATAGATCTTGCTTGAAATGATCAGTCAGCTTACTTCTCATTTTACATGGTAGTTCAGAAGAAAGGATGCTATATTTCATTTTTATTTATTTCTCAGCATATTTTTCTTCCCTTAGAACCAGACTTTGCCGGAAAATAAATAAATAATAAAGGGGGGGGGGCTAGAACCAAGCAATGCTAATCAACATATTAAAAAATTCTTGACGTTATATTTTTGTACCTTCTCATGATCTAGCTTGGTCATTATAACTTAGGAAGACATAGAAACAATGAGTAAGAGTCATCGACAAGCACTTCTTTTCAATTACCAATGGCTGTATTAAATTGATTGCAGTTTGTGGGGAAACAAGTTGGAGTGTAATGTGAGCCCCTGAATAGAACAGATGAGAAAAAGGCAGCCAGAGTGGAGGGTGAAGTTGCCTAGGGTCAGCTAGATAATAGTGGCATCTTATCTGGTGAGATGGTACTCCTACTCTCCAGGCAGGACAGCTTGGGCCTGAAAACAGGAGCTCCAAAGCTCAGTTGATTAAGTCTCCAAGGGCATGGTTTCTAGAGGCCAGATACAGTCCATCCACTACCACTATAGACTCAAGAAGATAGCCAAAGTAGACGGTGACACGTGGTTGAGACAGGCTTCATATGTAGAATCACTTCATGTAATTGTGCAATAGCTAACTTGAGGTTTTGTCAGATTGAATTGCATGTTTTATTATTACCCAATGAACTGGCTTAATGGCAACTAAAAGAGCATAATTGAGTTTTTGTAAATTTACAATTTTCACTTGTCCTGAAGCTAACATGAGGTGAGCACAGATATTTTGATCCAAGAATCCAAATTCTGGGCCTGGAACAAACTAGTAAATCCCAGTCTCCAGCTGAGTATTTCCCTAGCAACTTCACACTCCATTAAATGTGGAGTGGGAGGTAGTTTAAAAGCTGTATTTAAACCCTTTGTTATAAAATGTGTTCATCTAATAATGTGGTATGAAGTAGCTTAAAACACTTTATTCTCATTATCACATCATTAACTAGGGCTTTGATAATGAAGTGAAACTGTCTAACCTTTTTTTTTTAGGTGTGGTTCATCTTACAAAGTGACATTGAACTCTTGTGGGTGGGTTTTTTAAACTTAATTTACCCAAGTGTCAACTTGGTCCTTCGAGAATTAAAATTTAATTAAACAGATGAAGTTTGTTCTTCTATATTTTTATCTATTACCACAATATTTACAGACATTAATGAAGTTTTCATATTGTCTGCATTTTTATTGTTGACCTTTTAGACTTTGCACTATCTTGGCTAGCATTGTTTATTATAAACCATTTAGGTCCATTATCATGTACTTTCTTTTAAAAAATTTATTTTTAACATTAATTTTTTAAAAAGATTTGAGTTCCAAAATTCTCTTTCCCCCTCCTGTCCTTCATTTGTTGAGAAGGCAAGAAATGTGATATCTATTATACATGTAAAATTATCTAAAACTTACCAGAATGGATTTTGAAGCAAAACTCCAATAGGTCACTATAGTGCATAAAGCTAGAGCTGAATAAGGCTTTAGAATCCAGCTAGTACAGAGGAAGTCTTGATCTCCTTAGCTTTCCAATCTATTGTCAGTTTATACACACGGGTGCTCATGCTGGCATGTGCACACACATACATGCTGCCACCACCTTCCCTCTTCTTATTGTCTGTGTCCATTTCTTTTTTCTCTTTGAAATAATTCTGTACTTAATCAATTCAGTTAACTGTTTCCTCTACCCTGAATTGCTGGACCCTTTTTTCCTGTCAATCTTTCTTTCCCAAAAGGCAAACCTAGGTTTTTTCCCCATTATTTTCCTTCTTTGTTCAGCAGGCTGCTTGCTGAACACTGCTGGAGAAACAAAACTAGTCACTTACTAGGTATATTGTAAATTTGTTAGCTAATCTCAGGTGAACTTTCATTTTACCCTCTGTTGCAATCTGTTCCAGACCCTCTCTTCTGAAATCAAGTAATCTATATCACTCTTCATCTTCTCCCTTTTAGTCAAGGACCTTGCCTCATATTTTACAAAGAAAACAGACTTGCCCTTAATAGAGAAGGGAGAA
Organism: Myrmecobius fasciatus; assembly: GCA_023553655.1. NCBI lineage: Eukaryota > Metazoa > Chordata > Mammalia > Dasyuromorphia > Myrmecobiidae > Myrmecobius > Myrmecobius fasciatus. Next base: position 41,546 of record JAJPUD010000285.1, read on the forward strand.
CAGTTTCAGAAATTAAAGTGATGTAAAAAGAAAAAAAAAAACTTTAAAATTTAAAACTTTGGGGAAAATAAGAATACATTCAGTGAAAATTGCCTCTTTTATTCAGTTCTACAGTTCATCTTTTCAACATCCCTACATTTGCACCAGTCTCTGACAAAGGGTAACCTTTCCCCTTTGCAAATGCTTACCCCTTTCCCTGTGATCAGCCCTCCATAACCTGTTCCATCTGTGAGTGGTATAGCCCAGGGTTCCAACTTCATATCTCACTGTTCTCTGTACACTCTCTCAAAGGACCTCTTCAGCTTACATGGGTTCACTTATTCCACAGCAGATGACTGATCTACATATCCAATCCTCCTCATCTTTTTATAGAACTCCAATTACGTGTCACCACCAGCATGCTGGACTCCTCCAACTGGATGTCCCACAGGCATCCTAAAGTCAACATATCTTAAACAGACAGAACTCAATCTGTCTACATCAATTCTGCACTCCCCTAATTTTCCTATTCAGTGAAGGGACACCACCATCCTTCTAATCACCTAGGTTCTAATACTGGATTCACCCTAAACTCATTTCCTTAGTCTTGTCACCTCCATTTCTACACACATGCTTCTCACTACTTACACATTGAGAGTACCGAGGAGCCTCCTTCAGGTCCTGATAACCTTTCTCCTAGACTGTTGCAGCAGCATCCTTGCTATTTTCCTTTGTTTATAGCCTCTTCTCTTCCCAACCTTTTTCCATATAGTTGATAAATTGATATTCCTAAAGCACAGGTGTAACCATTCTCTCCTTTAGCTCTTTAATTTCTCAGAGATAAGATAAAACTCCTTTGTTTGATATTTAAAGTATATCAGTTTTCCTCTAACTTATCTTTCTAGACTGATTTCACATTACTCCCCTTTATACACTAAATTCTAACCAAACTGGTTTACTTCCTTTCCCCTATATGAGACAGTCTATTGCCTCTTCCTCTGCCCTTGCAGGCTGTCTCCCATGCCTGGAACATTTGCTTTCAACTCTGTCACTAAGATTTCCTGCTTATCATAAAAATGCAACTCATATTGCAACTTCTGCATGAGAACTTTCTTGATCCTTTCAAGTTACTATTCTCCCTCTAGCCCCTGGAAATTACTATTTAGTGTCTTTGTTGTTGTTGTTGTTGTTGTCCTCCAGACTTACACATTCATCACTTTTAGGGAATTCCCTCTATGAAAACTTCCTCTAGCAATCAAATCAGCAGGGAGTAGCCTTAGCCTTGTTTAGAGCACTGAGGTTGTGACTTGTTTATGATCCCCAAAACTAGTGTCAGAACATGGATCGAGCCAAGGCCAGCCTTCTGCCATTTGACACTACCTCTCTATCTACACACAGATACACACATGGAAGTAATGTGGATATATTGTTAACAATCTCTAGTAGGAGTTCTCATTCCCTCAGAAACCTCAGGTAAATATAAGCTCATTGAGGGGAAGGGCTGTTTTGTTTTTATCTTTACATCCCCAATACTTCATAGAATACTTGAACTGAAATGAATCCGTCACATTCTTCTCTTTTCATTCCCTACCCAGGAAAATGAAATTGATTTCTTTCCACTGAGACTATTTTAGTATCTGAACAGAGATACTAAAGGTTTTTTGGCCGCCAGTCTCTCCTCTCCAAACTATTATTTATCTAGCTGCCAAAATAATTTTTCTAGACAAAGGTGATTTCTTTGCTAAAAAACAAAACAACAACAACAACAACAAAAACCCAACAACCCTCCAGTGGCTCTTTAATAAAGAGGATAAATACAGGGATCTACAAGAAAGAAAGAAAGAAAGAAAGAAAGAAAGAAAGAGAGAGAGAGAGAGAGA
>JAJPUD010000285.1:49348-60673 GCA_023553655.1 Myrmecobius fasciatus
ACTACTACTACTACTACTACTACTACTACTACTACTACTACTACTACCACCACATTTTAGCAGCTACAAGTGGACAATCAGTGATTAGAGGATCCTGCTGGTCTTGATTAGTCCTATTTTCTCCAGCAAGGTATTTAAGTCTAGTGAAAGCCCAAGGATCAGAAAAAAGCCATTCCTCCATGAAAATTAAGTGTTCATTTATGCAGGAATGCAGTCCTAGAAGTCCACAAGATTTGGTTGAATTTGAGTCTCAACTGGAAATACATATATATTATTTCTGACTACTCCCAAGACTGAATTGCAGTTCAGCTTTGAATCAAGACCTTTGAAAAGGTTTTTATTATGTAACTCTCCTATGCAAATAGTCCACAGACTTTTTATTTGACCCTCATAAGGGAATTAGATAAAATCTGTATTCCTTATTAGTCAACCAAGATGAATTACTCTGAGCATACAAGGGTGTTGCATGTTTATCATATGAGATATTTTAAATTTTATTTTTCAGAGTAAACTTACCTGACAATAGAAAAAAATGGAAATTATGTTCTCAGAGTCACCCATTCAGTTTTGTGTTGTTTTTCTGGTTTTCATTTGCAACCACAGTATTGGTTGTGACTAATAGTCTATTATGATCCAAGAACAGCTTGATTTATGAAAGGTATAGAAGAATAGGAATATAATAATCACTTTGAGGATTATGTGGCTTTAAATATGAAATAATAAATGAGGAAGAATTTATAATCATTTTGACTAATATACACTCCCAATGTTGGACAAACCTGGTTATATCTGGGAATTACCTTAAATCTAAGCAGGAAAGGGTAAAATAAATTAATTTAATAATATAATAAAATGATGTTTTGGTATATATCAAAACAGGGATATTAGATATTAACTGCACAGTTTGGCATGTAGTATATACACAGATTAATGGCCCATTTAAATCCAGTGGCCAAATCTGAATTTTCTCAGGCATGTTTAGTTTCAGGGCATATTCAAACCAGAAAGAATGAATTTCCAGATTTGTCCTTGTTTTCAACTCATAGTATTAATTATAATCAAATAATGGCATTCAGATTTTGGCAGGAGCAGTAATTACTGGGTAGGTGTTTGCCTGCTGTTGCTTAAAACTATTCCTTTTTTAGAGCACCAGCCCTGAAGTCAGGAGGACCTGAGTTCAAATCTAGTCTCAGACACTTAACACTTACTAGCTGTGTGACCCTGGGCAAATCATTTAGTCCCAACTGCCTCAGCAAAAAAAAAAAAAAAAAACATGAAAAGATTACACACAGAGCAGGAACCACATGGTACCTACCACCTGCCAGCATCTAAGCCTTGGTGTGCTGTTCTCAGAGCATATATTACTCTCACTTCTTGGTAGAGGTCAGGGACACATATCAAACAGTGTGGCGTACTGGTATATACTGGTAGAAATAGGTAACAAATTAATTGATTTTTCTGAAATATGTCTCTTTTCTTATGAAGAGTAGCTCCCTAATTAGAAAAGATATATTTGGAATAGAAAGTGATATGTCATGCAAATAAAATTGCCTTTTTAAAAGACTTTAAAAATGAGTCCGAATTTGTTTTTCTGTTTGTGTCTTTTCATGTATATTCTCTGTGTTCTTTTGGTACTCCTCAGTTCACTCTGCAATAGTTCATACAAGTCTTCCCAAATTTCTCTGAACTCTTTTATTTGTCACTTCTTCATTGGTACATTTACTTGCCATAGATTTTTCTGCACTGTCTATTGCTGTTCACTTTATTTCTAATTCTTTGCTACCATAGAGAGTGCTGCTATGAATGTTGGTGCATATTGAACTTTTGTTTCTACCATTATTAACTCATTGGGGTGAATATTCAATTGTGAGATTTGGGGAAAGGGTGTCACAGTGTACTATTTAGTCACTTTTGGGGGGCATGATTCCAAATAAAGAATCACAACAACCCAACCAATTCACAGGCCTAACAGCACTGTATTAGTTCTCTTGTCTTCCTGACGATCCTCCAACTTTGACTGTTTGCAATTGCTACAGATGTATAAGCAAAAGCCCATTCTTTAATAGATCACAGGAGTTTTGAGAAATGCAAGATATCACCAGGTATATTAAAAATGTTCAACATCATTAATAGCAGTAGAAATACACATTAAAACAATTCTGAGGTTGTACTTGACATTCATCAAGTTGTCAAAGATGACTAAAAGAAATGGCAATTATTGGAGTGCCAGTGAAAGTGAAGGCACACTACTAATGTACGGTGGGTGTAATTGTAAATGTTGGGGACAGACTTTCTGAAAAACTATTTAGAATTGCATATAAGAAGCCATTATTCTGTGCATTCCCTTTGACCCAGGGATTAACTAGTAGGCATATGCCACTAAGAGATGAAAGACAGAAGGAGGGGACTAATAAGTAGAAAAATATTTATAGAAGGTTTTTGTGATGTTAAAAAACACCTCAAAACAAAGTGGTTTTCACTTATTAGAGAATGGCTTAACAAACAGTGATACAATTAGAATATTATTTCCCTGCAAGAATGACTTAAAGGATAGGATTTAAAGAAATCTGGGAAGACATAATATGAGACAAATGAAATAAACAAAATTAATGCAATGACCAATTATAACTTCAGAAAACATGATGATAAAGCAAGGATCTCTAAGCAAAAAGTTAATGGATTATAATCCATTACATATGTGTGTGGGTCTTTGTGTATATATACACACCCACACACATGTATATATAATTATAATAATGGATATAATAGGTTCTTCGACAGGGCTGATGTAAATTTGTCTTGTTTGACTATATATGTTACAAAATTAAGCTTTTATTGTGTAGGGGAAATTTTTTTTTATATGACAAATACAATACATGTATACATATCTATACAGTTATCTTACTGCACAAGAAACATCAGATCTAGAAACAGAAGAAAAAAACAACCTAAGAAGGAAAACAAAATGCATGGAATTCACAGAAAGCGTTAAAATGCTGTGTTGTGGTTCATTCTCAGTTCCCACAGGCCTCTCTCTCTGGATGTATATGACTATCTTCATCGCTGAACAATAGGAACTGGTTTGAATCACATCATTGTTGAAGAGAACCATGTCCATCAGAATTGATTATCATATAGTCTTGTTGCTGTGTATAATGTTCTCCTGATTCTGCTGATTTCACTCAGCATCAGTTCATGCGAGTCTCTCCAGGCCTCTCTGAAATCCTCCTGTTGGTCATTTCTTACAGAACAATAATATTCCATAACATTCATATACCATAATTTATTCAGCCATTCTCCAATTGATAGGCATCCTTTCAATTTCCAGTTTCTTGCCACTACAAAAAGGGCTGCCACAAACATTTTTGCACATGTGGGTCCCTTTCCCTCCTTGAAAATCTCTTTGGGATATAGGCCCAGTAGAAACACTGCTGGGTCAAAGGGTATGCACAGTTTGATAACTTTTTGAGCATAGCTCCAAATTGCTCTCCAGAATGGTTGGATCCGTTCACAGTTCCACCAACAATGTATCAGTGTCCCAGTTTTCCCACATCCTCTCCAACAGTTATCATTATCATTTCCTGTCATTTTAGCCAATCTGACAGGTGTGTAGTGGTATCTCAGAGTTGTCTTAATTTGCATTTCTCTGATCAATAGTGACTTGGAGCACCTTTTCATGTGACCGGAAATAGTTTCAATTTCTTCATCTGAAAATTGTCTGTTCATATCTTTTGACCATTTATCCATTGGAGAATGGCTTGAATTCTTATATATTTGAGTCAATTATTGATATATTTTAGAAATGAGGCCTTTATCAGAACCTTTGGATGTAAAAATATTTTCCCAGTTTACTGCTACCCTTCTAATCTTGTCTGCATTCATTTTGTTTGTACAAAAACTTTTTAACTTGATATAGTCAAACTTATCTATTTTGTGATTAATGATGACCTCTAGTTCTTCTTTGGTCACAAATTCCTTCCCCCTCCACAGGTCTGAGAGGTAAACCATTCGTGTAGGGGAAATTTGGAAAGTAGGAAGCTAGTGATAGAGATTTTTCACAAATAGAAATTCATGTTTTCATATTCAACTCTTTTTCTGTTTGTGGAAATGTCCATGTTTGTTGATGTTTCTTAATTTAAAAAATTTGGAGGAATACAGCATAGAATATAGTTAGTTTTTGTCATCTCTGCTTTTTTGCAAGGTGTGAAGTGAAACAATGGAATTTTTAACTGTACATTTCTGAAACATGTTTTCATATGTTTATTTGGGAAAGCTCTTTTTTCATATCCTCCAACCTCTGGTGGAATAGTCTAGTCATGTTTTAAAATTGAAACTCATTTTTTCTTTTTTAATGGAAAAATAGTTGTTACATTCAGATTTTTCATGATTTTGTTTTACTTTTATTTTGTTAATGTATCTGGGGGGAGCTTTTTAACATTTGCTCATTTTCTTCTTTTCTTTTTGTCATTCATTTTTCCTTTTCTTTTTGATTGTTTGTTTTTCAGACCCGAGTCAGAACTCCATCACAGGAGAACACAGCCAGCTGCTAGGTACAGTATTGCTGAGGGGACCAATTTCTCTCTATGGTCCTCCCTGACTATACTAACCTGGACATTTAAGATCTTGTGAATTGAATTTCCTCACTAAAAAAATTTCTTTCTTTCCTTTCTCACCATTTTCATCTTTTTTTCCACCTTTCATAGCCATCATTTAGTAAGGGCTTTTGGAGATCATCCCGTACCTTGATAAGGCTCACTTTGTCCATATTTGGAAAATCAGTTTGTTAATGATCTTTTTCCAAAGTCTATAGTTAGAAGATTGAGAATTAGAACCCCTTTGTTCCAATATAATCCTTAAATGAGTCTATTGTTGGTTATACCACATAGAATGGGGAGAAGACAAATACTGCAGGATATCCTGAACTTTGCAACTGCCTTACTCTGTGATTATTTGGTGGGTATTTTGTTGTTGTTTTGGTTACTTATATTTTAATGTTTCAAAGTGTTTTTATAAATAACATTATTTTAAGCAACTCTTTACATTTCCCATTCTCTTCCAAGCAGGATGTGCTGGTAAATTAATTGTCTCATCTTTCCTTTGTATTTTAAGAATAGTGTCTAAAATTGGGGAAAATTTACAGGATTTTTGGATATTCAGAGAAAGGTTGGGATAGGTACATACAAAAAGTGTACAAAGTGGAGGACATAGCTGATATATTCTTTACTTCTATTAAAAAGTCTCAGAATTTGGTGTAAAAATTAAGACACTAGTGCTTTACCCTTTTCATTCAGGGAACATGTTGCTGAATGAATGTATATGCCATACAAATTGTTTTAAATATATCTATGGGCTTTAGAAAGTTGGCACCCTTCCTAGCACTCAGAACATCTGAGTTAACAGAACACCTGACTGTTTATTAGTCATTTAACTTTAGTCTCTTTTCCCCTCAGAACTTTGGTTACTCGTCTTTAAAATGGGAATAATGCTGCCTTGCCCTGCCTAGCTCACGGGATGTTTTTAGGGATCAAATGAAATAATATATTGTAGGTGTTTTGAAAACTGTAAAACTCTACATAAAAGTATGGTGGTATCTTTGGAAATGGTTTCAATTTTAAAAAATCTTTTCTCTTTCACCAAGTATCATTGGAAAAAAAAAAGAAGAAAAACAAAACTCTTATTTCAAATACACATAATCAAGCAAAACAAATTCTGACATCAGACTTGCCCAAAAACGTGTCTGCTTTTGCATTTTGAGTCCATCACCTGCCTTTTAGGAGATGGGTAGCATACATTATCATCACCCCCCTGAAATCACATTTTTTGAGTCAAATTGCTTTCCAGAATGACTGGACCAATCCAGAGGTCTACCAACAATTTATTAATGTTCCTTCCCTACCCTCCTACCCCCACAAAACCTTTAATATTTGCTATTTTCTTTTTTCATCAACCTTGCCAGTCTATTATGTGGAACCTCAGAACTTGCTTTAATTTGCATTTCTCTTAGTGTGGAGTATTTTTCCCATATGGTTATTGATAGCTTGGATTTCTTTCTTTGAAAACTAAACATTCAAATCCATTGATCCTTTATCAACTGGAAAATGATTCTCATAATGCTTGTCATATATACATTTGGGACTTACCTTAGTATATAGTATGAGCTTTTTTTTTCCTAAACTCAGTATCTGCCAAGCCGGTTTCCAATTTTCCAAGAAATTTTTATCAGATAATGAGTCCTTAACTTAGGAGCTAAAGTCTTTGAGTTTATTGAACATTAGCTTTGATTTCTTCTGTATGTTGTATATTTAATACATTCCACTAATGGATGACCTTTAAAATTTTTAACCTGTATCAAATCATTCTGATGATTTCTATGTACTTTCTGGGGTATTATATGAGATCCAGTATTGATTAACCTCTTTTTTCCCCTGATTTTTTTCACTATTTTCCTTGAGATTTTTGTCCTGCAGCATTTTCCAAATGGTAGTACTTAGAAATTTAATGTTTTGTGTGATGGGGCAGGAGTTCTGTAAGAAAAGGTTAATGTTTTTCCTTTAAAAAACTAAATTTTAGTCAACACTTTTTATCTGCCAAGAATTATACTATGAATATTAAAAATATGCATATATATCAAAATACTTGTGTTTTGATTTTTCAATATAAGAATGGTTCTTTTTTTCTTTTTTTCTATTTTATCCTGACTTCTTTAAACTTAGAAACTGGACTTCATATTGCCTTTATCTCAAGAACATAAAACCATCAAAAACTTTTTAAGGAAGAGCTTAAATGAGTTTTCTACTAAATATAAAATAAAGGCACTTTGAAGAGGGGAAACAGGACTTGACTACTTCCAACTCACTCAACTTGAGGAATAGGTATAATGCCTTATACACCACTGATGCATGACATTAGGTTCAGTGCAGACAAACTGTAGGGGCGTGTGTGTATGTGCGGGCACGCATGTTTTAGGAGTGTTTTCTGTTTCCTTGGCGCTGGCCAAATATGCAGATGATACTGCCTTTCTGTGAAAGAGTAACCTCAGACATTAATTGCTTTTAGATAACCAATAGTTGCATAAAACTGGTAACCATTTTGAGCAGTTAATTGGTCTTCTGGCCCACTTTGAATAACTTCACTGTGTTTGTTGGGGTAGACTACCCTCTCCCCTATTAATGATGGGATCCATGGTGTGGGGTTTGTCACCATATGATGGCAGGCCCCAAAAGTTGGGGTTCGGTTGTGAAGAATTCGCAATGGACATCCTCTCTGACAAAAGGTAGATTGATTTAGGGGAAAGGATCACAGACAAAATGAAGGGATACAATGGACACTGGGAAGGGTAAGTGTGAAACAGAGTGGGAGAGCATATGAAGGACAAGCACCCCATGAGGTTGGGGCATGTCAAGTGAGCAAGCTAAATCCTGAAAGGGACTTAGCACCCTAAAAGAGTTAGTTAGCCGGAAGGAGGAGAAGGGGGGTTGGGAGTTAGGGGAGATGCCACGCGGCATGGGGAAGGGGTGAGGAGAACGACAGGCAGAGTGCCCTGGTGAACTGACCCATAGGAGGGCAGCAGCCCTGGGATGGCCCAGAAGTAATCTCAGGGCTGGGACTGGGGTTCCTGACAGGGCATGACAAGGTGGGCTTAAAGATCTATGAAATCGAGAGATAACAGCTGATAAAGAAAAGTCAGTGATAACTATAATGTTACATTCATCCTAGTATTTTCTCCCTAAAAGTAGCTCTCTATAATGTCATTGTTGGGGGGAAAGGGGTAATTTAACCCTTTTAGATGAAGAATTAGTTTATTTGTTAAACATTACATATTGAATTGTATTTATAATAATCCCTTTCATTCCTTTTATTTATTTTGACAACAAGGTACAGTCTTCCCTGTAATTGTTGTTTCTCCTGTTACTCACCAGGCCTCTTCCACAAGTCCCAGGGATGGGCCGAGGGGAGACTCAAAAGACAGAAGAGTAAAGTTGCCAGCATGATCACATACAGAACTATGTAGCAAGCAGGGTGAGGTTTCAAAAGGAAAAGGAGGAAGTTACAGTTTGAGGCTGATTAAGGTTAAGATCAGTTTAAGAAACATTTCTGAGCCAAGATCATTAGCTAAATAATTCAGAGCCAAGATGATTGCTGAGAATTGGGGAATGGGACTTTAAGAAACATTTCTAAAATTCTTCCATTAGATAATGAACCTAATGATTTTTCCTATTTAATTTAATGTCATCGTGTCTTTTTTAAAACAATTTAAACACTAGTTGGGTAAGAAAGGAAGATAAAATGATAAAATGGAGCTGCCGTGTGTGTGTGTGTGTGTGTGTGTGTGTGTGTGTGTGTACATATATATATTCCCCCCCCCCCCCGAGGAACAGACCATTTTTGACCATTTCCTGCTACCTTTCTAATAAAATATGTATTTTTAGATGGGCTGCCCTTCAAATTCTAGTTTTCTGGAGTTATTAGGGGGCCCAGAGATCATGCAGGTTAACCCTCTCGTTTTATAGATGATGAACTGAGGTCATGAAAGGCATATGATTTTTTTTTTTTTTTTTTTTTGCTTTTTGCTTTTTTGCTGAGGCAATTGAGGTTAAGTAACTTGCCCAGGGTCACACAGCCAGGAAGTGTCTTGAGACCAGATTTGAACTCAAGTCCTCCTGACTTCAGAGCTGGTACTCTATCCTCTGCACCACCTAGCTGCCCCAAAAGGCATATGATTAAGATAGTAAACAAGATTTGAACTTAGGTCCTTTGATCAAATCCAGTAGTCTTTCTACTGTACCATGCAACTTCTGTTTAATTCTTTGCCCCTCAGTGATTGAGCAATACTTGAGAAAAAATTTGTAGAGATGTTTACATTTCATAAAGGCTACTTTCAGTTTTTCTTTAGCTACATGGTAGAAAATAAAGTTTGGGTTCATTTGAAATTGGCCACATTTTCATCAACTAAAGAGTATTGAATTATTGCCTCAATCAACTTAATGGGAATGTGTTTTTTATTAGAGAAAGTGAAGGGAGTGGTGACCCTACAATATGTAAAATTGCTTACAATGAAATGAGCCTTTGAAAAATTATATGAAAGAGAAAGCAATATATCCTAATAATAAATCACAAAGCAAAAAAAGATAAAATTGAAAATAGGAAATACAATGTTTGCTTGGGAAGAGTAGGCACTACTTCAAAATGTAGGAGAAAAAATTTATGATAATTAGCATCATTAGATATCTCTCTCTAGCTCTAACTCTGTATTATATCTGTATTTGTCAATATAACTATGTGTGTATATACACATAAACCTATATTTATTTATATCTATAGAGACCCATCTATATATATATATTTTTCCCCCTGAGGCAATTGGGGTTAAGTGACTTGCCCAAGGTCACACAGCTAGGGAATGTTAAGTGTCTGAGGCCAGATTTGAACTCAGGTCCTCCTGACTTCAGGGCTGGTGCTCTATTCACTGTGCCACCTAGCTGCCCCGACCCATCTATATATTGATATAGATAACACACACAGGTATACCTTGGAGATACTGTGGGTTTGGTTCCAATAAAGAGGTTGCAATAAAGCAAATATTACAATAAAGTGAACCACACAACTTTTTAGTGTCCCCATGCATACAAAAGATGTCTACACTGTAATGTAGTCTATTAACTATATAATAGCATTATGTCTAAAAATTTACATACCTTAATTTAAAACTATTTTATAACTAAAAAGTGTTAACCATTATCTGATCCTTCAGTAAATCATAATCTTTTTGTTGGTGGAGGGTCTTGCCTCAGTATTGATGGCTGTTGACTGATCAGTCTGGTGATTGTTGAAGGTTTTCTTAAAACAAAATAGTAATAATGCCACATTTGATTGATTCTTTCACTTGAACACTTTGAGGTCACTGAAGAGGTATTAATTGACCTGATTTTAATATTGTTGTGTCTCAGAGCATACAGAGGTCTGTGAAGAGGGAGAGAGACAGGAGAATGATTTGTCAGTGGAACAGTCAAGACACATTTTTATCAATTAAGTTCACCATCTTAAATGGTGGCAGTTTGTGGCATTCCAAAACAATTACAGTACTAGTATCAGAGATTACTGATCACAGATCACCACAATAGGTTATAATAATAATGATAAAGTTTGAAATATTGCAAGAATTACCAAAATGTGACAGACAAACATGATGTTGGAAAATATTGCACAGGTAGACTTGTGTGACACCGGATTGTCACAAATCTTCAATTTGTAAAAAATGCAGTTGTCTGTGAAGCACAGTAAAACAAGGTTTGATTGCATGTCTCCAGATGATGGATGAATGAATAGATACAATGATGCTCAGGTTCTGTTACCAGTAGACATGATTTAGGAGAGAAAATAAGTTTGTCTGCAACAGTTTTAGTAAAGTGCTATTGTCCCCCACCTTCCTCTGTGGCTAATCTTAGATATTAAACAAGCCTCAGACATCTTCTTTGCTAACTCCTTTTTTCTATTTTTAAAATGAAAAGACAAATATTGGTAAAAACCTTGGAAAGTTACCAGTTTGACTAGTTTGACCAGTCACTTTTTTTTCCTGTCTGTCCTTTTTCTGTTTTTATGCTCAAAGTTCTGTTGTTCATCTAGTCTGTCAGTACACTGTCATGTTCTTTTATTCCTTCCTTTCTTTACTTTCTATCAGTTTACATATGTATGCCTTTCCATTTTTCTTTATATTCTTCATATTTGTTATTTTTAACCACATAAAGATATTCCATGACAATGATATGCCACTTCAAATGATGATAAAGCACCTCAGAGGTTTGTTTTGTTTTGTTTTGTTTTCCTAAAACAGACTTCCTGTCTTATAAATTCTTTTCGGTGTGTTTGAACCTGGAGAGGTACTATGGTAATACCTCTGTAGAAAGGATACAGGATTTGGAATCTGAAGTCCTTGGTTCAAATCTTCATTCTACAGTGCTAATGCCTGGCCATACAAAAAAAGGCAAGCAGTAGTCTCAAGGATCTTATAATCTAATGGGGTAGAATATAAGCAACGAGGTACACACAAGCCTACAGGATAAATAGGGGGGAAAATATATTCATCTTGAAGGTGATAGAGAGCCACTGGAGTTTATTGAATTGGAGTGTGATATGTCATTCCTGTGAAAGTTGGAGCCCTCTCTGCAAAACTTATTGTCTGATGCTATTCTTCTTCTTTTTTTTTTTTTATTGACAAAGCTTTTTTTTTTAATTTACCAAACATATGAGTGATTTTTCTACATTGACCTTTGCAAAAACTTTTTTTTTCCCAAGCTTTTCCCCCCCTTCCCCCCACCCCCCACCCCT
>JAJPUD010000285.1:65673-108094 GCA_023553655.1 Myrmecobius fasciatus
TAGGATAAATTATATGACAAATACAATGCATGTATACATATCTATACAGTTATCTTACTGCACAAGAAACATCAGATCTAGAAAGAGAAGAAGAAAAAAACAGCCTAAGAAGGAAAACAAAATGCATGGAAATATTCATAGAAAGCATTAAAATGCCGTGTTGTGGTTCACACTCAGTTCCCACAGGCCTCTCTCTGGATGTATATGACTATCTTCATCGCTGAACAATAGGAACTGGTTTGAATCACATCATTGTTAAAGAGAACCATGTCCATCAAAATTGATCATTGTATAGTCTTGTTGCTGTGTATAATGTTCTCCTGGTTCTGCTGATTTCATTCAGTGATGCTATCCTTCTTTTGAAAAAATGTAAATAACATTTTTATTTCCTATATCATAGCAAAGTTATAAGGAAATAAATTGTAAACTATAAAAAATCATTTTAATCTACATTTATTATAGGATAATAGATTTAGAGCTTCGAGAGACCTCAGAATCCAATTCTCTTGCTTAACAGAGGAGGAAATGGGTCCAGACAGAATAGGAGTGCAAACATTATGACATCCTTAGTTTACAATAAGGAAAATGGAGGTGAGAAGTAATTTGCCCACGGTCACAATATCAAAACTGCCATTTACCTTCAGTTCTCCTATAAGTCAGTACTCTTTCTGTTTCACATATATAAACATTTCACGTATTTATATGAATAATTTTATGAGCATATACATTTATATATAAATTCATATATTTTATGAAAATATATAAATAGGTTTCATACATGTACATACACACACACATATATCCATATTATTTTATAGTACAACAGATACATAGGCATTACTTGGTGAAGGAGTCTGTTTCTAAGAATGTCACACTTATATGAAATCTGTAATATATATACATATATAGCACTTATAAACACACATATACACATATACTATAAAACACATATGTCTAAATATATAAATATCACTGATTGTAAATACTATCTCCATCCTTGCTTTTTAGAGTCAGAGTTCAAAAATATCCTCCTGATTTCGTTGGGAAATATTTTCCTGAACACCTTCCCCACTGCTACCCCAAGCCTGCTACAATAGCTTGTTCTTCACTTGTTTGCCAGTCATATCATAACAGAGGTGTGCTGGTAAATGTTTAACAATTAACTTTCCAAAAAGAGGAAGGGAAAAAATATACATACAATACTCTTAACTTTAATCTGCATTATTAATATTTTCTCCATCATCAGGTATTTTCTCTGGCTCTTCTCCAAGCCCTCCAAGAGGGCTTGTCTCCCTCCTCATCTCTGCCTACTATGTTCTAGACACTGTGCTAATGCCTGGCCATACAAAGAAAGGCAAGCAGTAGCCCCTGCCCTCAATTAATAAATTAATGGCATAGACAACTAGGTACATGCAAGCTCACAGGATAAATAGGGAGAAAAAAATAAGGAAGGGATGACACTAGAATTAAGAGAAATTGGGAAAGGCTTCCTGTGAGAAGTGGGATTCTTTAAAAAAGGAAAAAAAAAAAGTGCAATTCCAGTTGGGACTTGAAGGAAGCTAGGGAAGCCAGGAGATGGAGATGAGAAGGACAAACATTCCAGGCATGGGAGACAGCCAGAGAAAATTCCCCAAACCAAGAGATGGAGGTCTTGTTCATGGAATAGCTGGGAGGGCAGTTTCCCTAGTTCAAAGAGTATTGGGATGATATAAAGCTTAAGACAAGAAAGGTAGGGGTTGAGCTAGCTTATGAGGAGTTTTGAGTGCCAAACAAAGCATTTTGTATGTGATCCTGGTGGTAATAGGGAGGCACTGGATATATTGAGTAAGGAGATGACATGATCAGGAAAATCATTTTAGTGGCTACATAAAAAATGGATTGAAAAGGGGAGAGAGGCTGGCCGAACCACAAGCAGGCTATTGCAATAGTCTAGGCTTAAGATAATGAAAGTCATCACTAGAATAGCAACAATATCAGAGAACTGAAGGAGGAATATTCAAGAGATAACTGCAAAGGTGAAATTGACTGCCCTTACCAATGGCTTAGATATGGATGATAAGAGTTAGTGATGACTCCTGAATTACATATGAGACTGGAGGATGTTGGTGCTCTTGAAAATAATAGGGAAGTTTGGAAGAGAGTTTAGGAAGAAAAATAGAGTTCTTTTTTTGGGCATGCTGAATTTAAGATATCTCTTGGTATCTAGTTTGAGATGTCTGAGAGGCATTAGGAGTTCTGAGACTAGAGGACAGCAAAAATGTTAGGGCAGAATAGCAGATTTGCGAATCATCAGCATAGAGGTAATTAAATCCTTGGGAACTGATGAGATCACCAAGGAAAGTAATACAGGAAAGAAAAGAAGAGGATTTAGCATAGAGCCCTGTGGAGTATGACTGGATGAGGAATCAGCAAAGGAGGTGGAGGAGAGGGCAGAGAGGGAGGAAGAGAATTAGGAGAGTGATTTCTTTAAACCAGAGAATATCAAGGAAAAGAGAGTGACTGGCATTGTCAAAAGTGGTAGAAAGTTCAAGGAAGAGGATGAGGGTTGGGAAAAGGCCATTGAATTTGGCACTTAGCAGATCACTGGTAACTTTGGAGAAAACAGTTTTGGTAGAATGATGAGATCAGAAGTCAGATTGAAAGGGATTAAGAAGAGAATGAGAGGAGAGGAAGAGAAGGCATCCATTGTAGATGTCCTTTTCAAGTTTTGCCACAAAGGGAAGAAGAGATAGAGGATGATAGCAGGGATGGAACAACGAAAGGAGGATTTGTTGAAGATGTTGGAGATCTGGGTATGTTTGCAAGCAGTCGAGACGATAGTAGACAGAGATCGAAGATAAGTGAGCAGAATGTTGGAGGGGCAGAATGTTGGAGGAAATGGGATGGAATGGGACAGTGATATATAGCCTAATGGAAGGAAAAGATTAAAGAGGAGATTGGTTTAGGTGAGAAGTATAATGTATAAAGATTAAAGAATGGCAAAATTGAGATGTTTGAACTTTATCCTGCAGGCAAAAATTTTAGAAAATTGTTGCACACTGGGGCCTAGTAATGAGAATAACCTTGAACAGAGCTGTTAACCTAATAAGACGTCTGATTTTCTCCCATAGCTCAGTGGAAAAATGTACATAATATTTTATTACCTAAAGAGGGAGTAGTTTGGTTAAAGTCAGTATATCGTTGGTACAGAAGTATAAAAAGATTGGCATTTAAACTGGCTATGTGAGAAAATCTTCTATTTCAGTGTGAAATTAAGCGGGAAGAACCTCAAAGCAAATGGAAAGAGCCGGGACTTGGTGTCAGGAAATATACTATGTGACTATAGACAAATCCCTTTAAGGCTCAGTAGCATCCTTTGCAAAATTGGGGAAAATAGATATTTAATTATACCACCTAGAGCTATTTTAAGGCTCAGATGAGATTAATGTTTATATGGTGCATTGTTGTGAACAAACTTTTAGGCCCCTTTGAAGGCTAGTATGTGCTTTTCTGCATGGATTTGTTACAGAAAGTTCTGGGGATATCACAGTTGTTGTTTAAGGCTATAGCTCAGGATTATTTTTTTTTAAAGTAATTTGTTGTTAAGTAACATAGATATGGGACAACAGATTTTTTTACTCACTAGCAGTATTAATGATAAAGTTGCTTAAAGCTAGCCCACTGTGATGGTACAATAGATAGAATGCTAGGTCTGGAGTCAAGAAGATCTGAGTTCAAATTTGGCCTCAGATACTAACTATGTAAACTTAACTTCTGTCTCAATTTCCTCAACTGTAAAATGGGAATAATAATAATAGCACCTATTTCGAAGGGTTGTTGTGAGGACCAAATAAGATTTTTATGAAAATACTTAGCACAGTACCTGGCACATGGTAGGTGTTATATAATACTTAATCCTTTCCTTTACCTTCCCTTCAAGAATGGAGATAATAATTGAACTAAACAAACTCATAGGACTGTTGTGAAGAAAGCATATTGTATACCTTAAAGTATTGTGTAAATGTGTGTGAGGTTTTTATTTGTACAGGTGATTGGATGATGGGGCTCTGAGGTTTCATTATCTGAGGGTCTTCCAAACAACTGTTTGAAGAATCACTGGAATAATTTATGTTCAATACTTCCCAGCTTCTTTTGTATTACCAGTATTCAAAGGAAAATCCTATTTTCTAGTCGTTGGCAACCTTAAATAAAAACTTGCTCATCACTGTTTCTTACTAGGAAATATGTTTTATGTGTCACAGCGGATGCACTAATTTTCTGGCATATACTTGTGGCACTCATATCCCACTAAGAAATTCATTGTTTTTTTTTTTTTTTTTGTTTTTCTTCCCCACCTTTTTCTCCCTTTAAAACAGATGATGGGCATAAGAAAGCTCGAAATGCTTATCTCAACAACTCCAATTTTGAAGAGGGGGATGAATATTTTGACAGAAACCTGGCACTCTTTGAGGTAATAGTTCAGAGAAAACGAGGTAGAAATTACTGTGTAGTCAGTCATGAAGCTTTAGTGAGAATGTTAGCGAGAATTCTCTAGTATTTTCTATCGCATTAGTTGGCAGCTGTGCTCAGTTTAACTTAGTGCTATTACTTAATAAAATAATGGTTGATTAATATTTTAAATCATCATTATAGTTAATAATTTAATACATCTATAATCTAACTTAAAGTAAGTGGTTGATTTAGCATTTCTACTTGAGGAATAAAAAATTCCTGAAATCTCAAATATGGATTATGACAATGATCAGTTAGTATCTAAAGGGCTGATCTGAGACTCTTTCCATAGTACTTATTTGTGAAAGTGGGATTGATAACTGAGATTTGATCAATATATAGAACTTTCAATATGAAAACGTCTTTCACCCGATTCCATAATCCAGCAGTTTGCTTTTTATTTATAGTCTAAGGGGACTGCTTTGGTCACTGAGAGTTTAAGTGACTTTCCAATGGTTATATAACCATTTTATGTCAGAAACATCATATGAACACAGGCCTTCCTAACTCAAAGGCCAGCCCTCTATATTGTGCCATTTTTTCTCTTGTGTATAAAACAATACAATTTGTGTCCATTTGAAAACCTGTTTCAGAAACAATACAATTTGTGTCCATTTGAAAACCTGTTTCAGAAACATCAGAAAAGGATCACCATAGAAAGTAGAGTTATGCTGATAATTTTGATCTAGTCGTCTAACTATTTCCCAGTAGAGACAACAGAACTCATTCTGAAAGGCTCGGTAGAACTCTGGCCTAGATATCGAGCCAGCATTGCCTTTGGCTGACTTTGAGCACAGGACAATTGCTGTCTCAATGCTGCTTTTTATAAAGGACCATCTTCTCTCTACTATCTTCAGGAGATAGAATGAGATTTTAAGAAAAGCAAAATCAACTAAAAAATCTTTTTTGTAGACCTACTCTCTTAAAAAGGAATGAAAAGGTCTGCTCTTATTGCCAAAAATGTTAGCAATCTAAAACCAGTGCTATAAACAAGTCATATTTTCAGTATCCTTACTAGGGGATAATGCACAGATGTCTAACTTTTTTTCCCCCCCTAGGCTGTAGGCTAAGTTAAAAAGCCTTCATAAAATATGACTTAGTCTTCTTTTAAAAAGACAGTACTTAGATTCATATTTTCTGAATTGAATTTATAGTTCTCTGCCTATTGAAGGAGGGAAAAGGTAAAGTTTGGGGAATAATCTATGGCATATTGTCTTAATTTATAGTTTTCTATGCCTTGTATTACTCTGCTATTCACTTAATGCTCATCACTCTTCCTGATTACTTATTTCCTCCTTTTTCTCACTTGATAGGAAGAGATGGACACTAGGCCAAAAGTGTCTTCACTGCTTAACCGCATGGCTAATTATACTAATTTGACACAAGGAGCAAAGGAGCATGAAGAAGCAGAGAATATTGCAGAAGGGAAAAAGAAACCCACCAAGGTGAGGCCCCCAGGATATGACAAGTATATAAAAGAAATTCTGCCCATAGGAAAGGAAGAGAATATCAGGATAGTACAAGAGAAGAACTCTTACATCTTCTGGTTTGTTAGATGATATCCTCCGTCTCTAATTAAAAAAAAAAAATCAATAATCAGTTTCACTTAAGATAAAAATATGGAAAAACACAAAACTTATGTTTGTAGTTTAACTCTCTGAAGACAGGAAGTACCTCCAAACCAAACCTTCATGTTATTGGCTGCTTTTGAGGATTTCTTGCCAAATATTAATGGAGATTAAGTAGTGCTAAGGGAAAGAGCCCTTCTACCTGAGTCATTATTCCATTATCTCATGGAGATGATCTCTATTTGGAGAGGAACTACATAGTTCTGATCAACAGGTGATATGAAATTATAGAGGACTTATAGATTTTTATTTGGACCAAATACCTATCTGTAATAAAAGGTAGGGTACCTTTCATCTGTAAGTTATGGGTTTCACACACACACACACACACACACACACACACACACACACGTTAATGTGTATTCTGCTGTTGAAATTGTAATGGTGGGTAAGGATTACAAATCGTGGGCATTAAAGGAGGAAGGTGCCCTTCTCTCCTGAGTAGATATTTAACTTCTTTGTTTTTCTTCTCTACGTCTTTCTTTCCAGAGCCCCCAGATGGGTACTTTCATGGGTGTGTACCTTCCATGTCTACAGAATATTTTTGGGGTGATCCTTTTTCTGCGCCTCACTTGGGTGGTGGGCACAGCTGGAGTTCTCCAGGCCTTTGCCATTGTCCTCATCTGCTGCTGCTGTGTAAGTCCCACATGGCTTTCTGGGACTTTTGGGAATCTTGTGCTTCTGAAAGTCTGTGTATATCAACTGTAAGATTCAAAATTCAGTATTTGATTACCTGAATTGAATTGAATTAAATTCTGACCAATTTTTTGTTTTATCCCCAAAATAGCATTAAGGCAAAGAACAATGATCCTCTCCAGAAGGGAACATTTTGATACCAAAATCAAGTGCAATGTCAAATATTTATTGAGTACCTACTGTTTGATATACTATTCTAGAAATTTCAAAATGAAAAGTTTGTAGGAAAATAGAGAGTGCCTTCCATGAGTGTACAAATGTGGTCTTATTCACTTTCATGTTCCTTGGCACCTAATACAAGACTTTACCTGCAGTATATATTCAGTAAGTAAGTATTATATTCAGTGAAATTCAGTTAAGTTAAATGTGGATCCCATTCATAGAGAACTTGCAATCAAAAGAATTATGTTTTTTTGTGCTTTAAAAGCTTGAAAGTAGCAATAGATTATGTAGTTTTTTTATAAATAAATTTGCTAAGAGACTTTCATTTAAAATAGTATCACCTTTTAATTCTAAGGATCAGAAACTAATTCAAAGAATAGTTTATGTGAAGCAGTTGTGCCAAGCAAATTCTAATGTGAACAGATAATTTTATTTTGCTCCTTTAGTCTGAATGCCTACCTATGTTCCCTAGTCATCATCCCTAGTTTCACTAGAAAAAGTTAATAACTATTAACTCTTTAAATCATGATATTATTAGCATCAAATTATTAGTGAAATACTCTTCTGAAGTGCATCGTTCTAAATTGAGTACTGAACTAAAAAAGGAAGAACTTTCAATTAATAGTAAATTGTAAATGTACAACTTGGAGGCATAAAACATAGGATAATAGATTTGGAGCCAAAAAGCCTTTAGTGGTCTTCTAGTCCATTGACTTCATTTTATAGGTTAAGAAATTGTAACTGGCCAAACCAATATTAGAACCAAAAAGAGAAGTTTGCATGGGGAAAAAAAATGAATGATGAACACAGATTGCCTATTGAGTTATTCTACCAGTGTACAGATATTAGAAAGTAAGAGATTAAACTGAATAACATTTGGAAAATTATATGATGCTTTTACTGATCCCAAATTAGTCTCTGCTGCAAAAACTAACATTTTTAACATTAGTGTTCCCCTATTGTGATTCACGGAATGTCATCATTTTTGAATAATCATGATTTCAGATGATCCAAAAGTCAATAAAAAAAATTGATGAATTTAAGTAAGCCAGAGAACAGTATCAACAATGATTTATTCTCAAAAAAATGGATTAAAAGATATTTTAAGGAAATGTGTGTCCCGAGCCAGAAAAGGAGTTATAGTTATAGCAAAAATGGAAGCACCACTATAATAGTATAAATAAGGATAGAAAATATACTTTTAGAGGGCTTGAATTCATGCTGTTGATAGCAAACAAATGATTATTGTGCAAATAAGCACAGAATCCTAGAACCAGAGGAAAGTTTCCCACCATCAGTCTTCTGCCAAATCTTAACCCTTTCAATTATGTCAGGCCCTGCCAGTCTCTGAAGTATGTCCTGAATTAATTCCCTCCTCTTTCTTCTCACATCCTTGACCTTACTTTGTTTAGACTCTTTCTTCTTGCCTAAATTATATTTTAATAACTCTTAATTGGTATACTTCCTCTAAATTTTCCTCTTCTAATACATCCAGAATATTTCTCCCAAAATAATGTTTCTAAGAGCACAATTCTAATGTTACTTCTCTCCAACAACAACAACAACAATTCCTCATGGTTTCTCATCCCCTAAGGAAATAGATGCCTAACTGGTCCCAGTTATACAGTAGTATGAACATGAGCCTAAGAAACAGGAGAACTGAGTTCGTCATAGGGCAAATCACTTTAACTATTTCGGCCTTATTTTTAATTAGGTGACAGAGAGTCCCTAAGATCCTTTTCAGCTTTTAACATCTATGATCCTATCATTTCAAAAGTCATTTTCATTTCTAAAAATCTATGAGACCAATCTTCCCATCTTTATTTACCATTACTCTTCAAAATATAACAAATCTTTCAGCCAATTATGCTTCTTACTTTCCCTCCTCTATACTTTTTGTTAGTGTTGTTCCCTTTTGTAATGCCTATCCCCTGATTTTATCTTGTTAAAATTTTGTCCTTCCTTCAGGACCTATTCATCTCAAATTCCACCATGCTGTTGCCTTCCCTGAGTAAGAAGATTTTTTTTTCCTTCTCTGAATCCCTTCCTTTGAATATAAGGCACTTTGTACTCCCTTATGCATTTATCACATTATTGTAGTTATTTAAGTTATCTCTCATCTTTATTCTTAGAGCATAAATTCATTGAGGGCAGGTACTATGTTTTATTCTTTGTCACCTCCACAACATATTAAATTAATGTTTTGCATTCTATCAGGAAATCATCATTTATTAAGCATTATTATATGCCAGGCACTATGCTAGGTACTGTGATTAATCTAAGCCATTGCACATAATAAATGATTAATAAATGTTTTATTGAATGAATTTAAACAAGAATAATGTGACCAAATCTCTAACAACATTGTAGGCTGATAATTATAAACAAATGCAAAAATTAATTGATGTTTTTGTCTTTTGTACTGCAAAAGAAAGATTTCTCACTGGGAGCTCTCTATATCAGTTAAATGAGATTCAGTTTTGTCTTATTTTTTAATTTTCTTATGTGTGTGTTATGGGATAGTGATTATACTGTGAGAAAGGAAGAAATGAAAAGGACTGGCTTTAGGCTTTAGGCTAATCCTAAGGAACAGGTGATGAGGCCATGATCACATCTCTAGATCCTGAGACAGAGAAGACTTATACTTTAGTGGTCCCAGTACTCAAATTGTATAGGGTTCTATAAATCAGGAGGAAGGAACCAGATTCCTTGGTTAACCTGCTGTGATTTGGACACATATAACACTAATGTTTTTATACTGTGTAGACTATAATTGAATGGTGTGGGATGCTTCTGAATAGCTTAAACTTACCTTTCTTTCTTTCTTTCTTTCTTTCTTTCTTTCTTTCTTTCTTTCTTTCTTTCTTTCTTTCTTTCTTTCTTTCTTTCTTTCCTTTCTTTCTTTCCTTTCTTTTCTTTCCTTTCTTTTCTTTCTTTTCTTTCTTTTCTTTCTTTGAATTGTGATTAAGTGACTTGCCCAGGGTTGCACAGCCAGGAAGTGTTAAGTGTCTGAGATCAGATTTGAACTCAAGTCCTTCTGACTTCAGGGCCAGTGCTCTATCCACTGCGCCACCTAGTTGCCCCCATATCTTTTTTTTTATGCATTTCCAAAGCACTTAGAAATGCATAAGAAAAAAAATTATAGTCAGCAAATAGTTAGCATTTATATAGCACTTTGCTTGCAAAGTATTTTACATATGCTTATATTATCTCATTGGATTAGATAAATGCAAAAGCATCCTGTTTATTTAGTATTAATTTCTTTCTTTTGCTTAGACAATGCTCACTGCTATCTCCATGAGTGCCATTGCCACCAATGGTGTGGTGCCAGGTGAGTGTTCAGTTTACGTTCTGGTGGTATTACAGTAGGGTTGTGGTCTTCTGTCATTACTGTGTGCTTATATATTCTGGAATTCAGAAACTAAGATTCTAAAACAGTAGAGAGTTTTATATCATTTAACATGTATTCTGCCTTCTACTACCTTGAATGTTGGTCTGTGGAAGATATTTCATTATGTATTAGAAATCTGTGTTAGCTAAAAATGGGCATCTCTTTCTTGCAGTGTGATTTACATGTTCATTTTTTTTTCTTGAAGTGACTTCTATCTGATTTTTCTGAGACAGTCTAGTGAACTTGTTTGCTTCACGTGGAAAAATGAAGAGTAGTTTTTATTCAGTGAAGGCTTAATGACTTTGATCTTCCACTAAAAAATTTGCTTCCTGTAAAATCCAGGATATCTGAGAATTTTACTTACATTTTCCTTTCTTTTATATTATTATTTTCACTGGCATATATTCTTTTTAAAAAATTCTCATTTTACTTTTCTAGCTGGAGGTTCATACTTCATGATTTCCCGAGCATTAGGCCCAGAATTTGGTGGAGCTGTGGGCCTGTGCTTCTACCTTGGTACCACCTTTGCAGCAGCCATGTATATCCTTGGTGCCATTGAGATATTCCTGGTGAGTTAATGCCTTGGCTGTGTTCTAAGCTAGGTTCTATGGAGCAAGAAAATGTATTTGATGAAATATGAAAAATATGCCTTTTCTCAAAATTTTTTTAAGTACTGGCTAGCAGAATTGACCAAATGGCTGATTTTCACTCTGTCCCTGGTACTCCATGTATTCTTTATTATGAACTTGGAGGAGTGGTTGTAACTATGACAATGTAGATTTTCACTTCCCCCTTTGTTATATTTTCATGTCATTTTGAGACTGAGAAAGAAATTTTTTTTCCTCTATCTGAGCAAAAAGTAGAGTAAAGCAAAATAATTTTTCTTGTCATTTTTATCCCCTTGAATCATTTCCATTCTGACAGTGGAAATAAGTTTAAAAGCACACAGGATTCAATGTAATATTTTTATTTAATCTTTTAAACACAGGAAACTATTCATTCCTGTTGTTCTGATAGGATAATTAGCCAGAACAGTGAGGGAGGGAGAGGGGGAGAAAACCCTTGATAGACTATTTCCCCAGTCATTTCAAGTATTTTAATTTGGAAATAGATTAGAAAAGAAAAACCTAAAAGGGTTCAGTCACATATAAATTGTGCTCAAGTCAAGTCAGCCAACATTAAGTGACTACTGTGTACCAGACACTATGCTAAGTTTTGAGGATACAAAGTATGGCAAAAAAAAAAAAAGAAAGAAAGAAAAAAGAAAAAACAGTTCCTGTCCTCAAGAAGCCAATGGTTTAATGGAGGAGAGAACAACAAATGAGATCTATGGGACAAATTGGAGATAATTTTAGAGGGTTGGTACTAGCTTTAAGAGTGTTTCAGATTAGTTCTGTATATTTTTGCCTTGCTATGTGAGTTTGTTGTACTTTGCTGAAGCACAACTCTTTGGTTCAATGAAAGTGACCTCATTTTCTCTTTTTTTGCCTTTGATCCTGGCAGATCTACATTTTTCCCCGAGCTGCCATTTTCCGAAGTGATGATGCCCTTAAGGAATCAGCAGCCATGCTAAATAACATGCGTGTCTATGGCACAGCCTTCTTGGTCCTTATGGTGCTGGTAGTGTTTGTTGGTGTACGCTACGTGAACAAGTTTGCCTCACTCTTCTTGACCTGTGTCATTGTATCTATCTTGGCCATTTATGCGGGGGCCATCAAATCTTCCTTTGCCCCTCCAAATTTCCCGTACGTTACCACATCTCATCTTCTGGGGGGAGGGAGAAGGCAAGGGACGGTGTGCTGGAATGTTGCTGGAAAGGCATGCTATCTGCAGGATTTAGATGCTACTAGGGTCTCTTGGAGCTTCTTATAATATAAACTTTGTCAACATCTAGGCAGAAATCTTCCCAATAAAACTCATTAATTTAGTGATATGACACTGAGCCTTAGAACATCCTGTCTCCTGATGACAGATATAAGCTTTTTTATCTTGTGGTGATGTAATAATTATATAGTGTTCTTGAACAGCTTGTATTTGCAGCAGTACATTATTTACCCATTTATCTATTATTAATAATAATCTTGTGAGGTAAGTAAATTTAATATTCCATTTTTAGAAATTAGAAAACTAGGGGAAGGAAAAGGGAGCAGCAAAGAAGTTTTCTACCCTGTATTAGAAGCTGAGCTTCAGTTATTCAGTTCTTAATATAGGGTAGGTGTACCCTTTTGAATACAGATTCTTTTTTTCCATCACTAATAAACTCCTTTCTAGTACCAATAATGGGTTTTCAATCTGTGCCATTTTGTATCATCATACTTCTCTCATAGTCAGTGGCATTCATCTGACAAAAGGCCTGATGGGGGGAGGGGGAGGTTAAAGGAAGCTGGCTATATGCTTACAATAGAGCTTTTCTGAATTTACTGAATTATTAATGGATTAAGGATATTATTTTTATATTTATTAATTTAATAAACATATTAAAAACTTACTATGTGCCAGACATTGTGATAAATACTAGAAATGCAAAAAATCAATCCTTGCCCTCAGAGAGCTTACAGTCTAATGTGGGAGACAATTTGTAAAACTAAAAAATACAAAGCAATCTATATACAGGATAAGTAGGAAATAATTAAAAGAGAAGATACTTGAATGAAGACAGATTAGGGAATACATCCTACAGAAAATGTGATTTTAGTTTAAACTAAAAAGAAGCCAGGGAGCCAGGTGAGTTACTCAGACTCTCAAGTCAAAGAATTTTTAAATTGAAATAGACCTTAAAAACCAGTTTAGTTCTCTCACTTCATAGATGAAAAAACTAAGGTTTGAAGAATTTTTGATTTATCCAAGGCTATAAACAGTTAATTGTTACCAAGTAAGGACTAGAATTTTAGTTTTCTAATCTAGTCCCCCATTTTCTTTCCCTTATTTTAATCTTGCTTGTGATAATAATAGTAATTAATTTATTCCATAATTCTAGATTTGCTTCCACATATAGGGGCCTAAATGTCAATATCATTTTGTCCACAGTTCAGTATGGAAAATTCCATCCTGTCTTTGTTCTCTTTTTCTGCTCATCCTGAGGTGTTGTATTGCTAATGTGAATAGTAGTCATTAATTTGAGAAGCATTTTAACTATAAGCATGTTATTCCTGTGTTAGAATTGATATTTCTAGGTTAAGAACAAAAACCTTTTTTTTTTTAATAACCATTTAAGTATTTATTTTTGCTTTCAATATTTGCAAAGCTGTCATAGGAATTTCTGCTTGGAAGGTGTAAAACTTGGAAAAATGGGTGGAAGTTATAGAGGGAAGGCAAATTTAGGCCAAATTTAGGAAGAAGTTTGCATTAAGAGCTACCCAAAAGTGAATGAGTTACCTACAAAAACTGTTTTTACCCTCTCTCTAGGAATCTTTTTGAAAAATTTCAAATACAATAATATATTTTGTAAGCAAAATGATTCAAGTTAAAAGGTAACAGAGTGGGGAAAGTGCTAGATTTGAATCCCTGGAGCTTTGAATTCTTGCAGTATCACTTACTACCTCTATGACCTTGGACGGATCTTAGGTCTTCCTCTATAAAATGAGGAAGTTGAATTAGATAACCCTTAAGTTTGTTTTCAGCTTTAAGGCTTTGATCTTATGCTTATAGTAAAAATGATTTTTTTACAAAAAAGACAGATTCTGGAATTAATCAATTTGGAATTTGTAAGTCAAAATCCTATAATTTAGAACAGGAGTAGATTTTAGAAATCATTTAATTTATTCCCCTTATTTTAGAATTATGAAAATTGGGGCACAGAGTAGTAGCATAACATAATGAAGAGTGTCAGACCTGGAATCAGGGAGATCCTGAGTTCAAATCTCATTTCTTATACCTACTGGTTATGTAAACACCAATAGGGGCACTCAGTTTCTTTCTCAGATTTTTTTTTTATTTATTTTTTGTGTGTGTGAGGCATTTGAGGTTAAGTGACTTGCCAGATTCACACAGCTATTAAGTGTTAAATGTCTGAGATCAGATTTGAATTCCCATCCTCCTGATTCCAGGGCCAGTGCTCTATCCACTGCCCCATCTTGCTGTCCCTTCTTCTCTATGTGAATGTCTCAGAAATCTTCACACAAAATCTGAGATGACCGATTGTTGGGAACATAAAAGGTATTTGTATTAACATAAGCACTGAACTATATGAATTATGAGATCCTTCCAAGATTGATAGTCTGTGATTCACAGGGTTTAAGGAATAGTCTTTTCTAAGTTCATCAAAGTTGTGTTTTTCATTCTTGCAAGGCAGCTTTCTTTAGGAGGTATTAGCTGGGAATATTTACCCATTGCCATGAATCTGTTACATTTCTAGGACAAAAAATAGGAATGAGTAATTTTTTAATGACAATAAAATTTTTTTTGTTAATGATCTCCTTTCAATATCCAGCTCAATCTTCTTATTTTGAAAATCTTGTTTTCTCTTAGTGCCTTTTCTTGCTCATTTCCTATTCTCATTTTTCCACCTGTTTTCCCTTTAGAGTCTGCATGTTGGGCAACCGTACTCTTTCTTCAAGACACATTGACATTTGCTCAAAGACCAAGGAAATGAACAACACGACAGTTCCTTCAAAATTGTGGGGCTTCTTCTGTAACTCTAGCCATTATTTCAATGTCACCTGTGATGATTACTTTGAGCACAACAACGTCACATCAATCCAAGGCATCCCTGGTTTGGCTAGTGGAATCATTGTTGGTGAGTAGGACATAAAACAGGGCTTTTTAATATCCCTTGTGTGGAAGTAAAACTGACTGCTTTAGTCCATTAGATTTTTTCATTGTCATTGGGAACCATCTGCCAGGATGTCTGCCTCTTCTTTAAACTCATTATATAACTCCTGCTTTAACTGCAAGAAACTTAAATTTTTTGGCTCCCTTCAAGAATGTTTCAACATTTGCCTCCCACTTGAGACAGATCTAATCTATGGCTTACCTACAAATCATTTGTGGGATCTAGGGAAAGAGGTTCATATTTTCAGTTTTCTTTTTAAAATTGACAATGTTCTTCCTGCAGTTCCCAGGCATGGGGCTAAATGTTGAGCAAATTGGACCAGAATCACCATAATGTCACCACATATGGAATCACTGTAATGTCACCACATATGGAATCACTGTAATGTCACCACATAAGAAATCACTGTAATGTCACCATATATTTTCCCAACTCATTTAAATTTGTGAAACCCCTTTCCTAAGTGATTTAGTGGTTTGGATGACAACTTTATTTTTTTTTTGGCATGTAAGCAAGTTTGATCTCACTGAGGCCTATAGAGCAGCATTGATTGCTAATAGGAACTCAACAGTCTGCTTCAGTTTGCTTTCCTTAACTCACTTCTTTTTTTTTCTTTCTTTCTTTTTTTTTTAAAGCTTTTTATTTGCATAACATATGTATGGGTAGTTCTTCAACATTTTTTTTTCTTTATTAAAGCTTTTTATTTGCATAACATATGCATGGGTAGTTCCTCAGCATTTATTTTTACAAAGCTTTCCGTTACAAATTTTACCCCCAGTCCCCTCCCCTCCCCTAGATGGCAGGAAGTCCACTACATGTTAATTATGTTAAAATACTTGACAAGTCAAATATATGTATACATATTTCCACACTTATCATTGTTGTGCAAGAAATATCGTGTTTAACCTGTCAGATTGGCTAAAATGACAGGAAAAGATAACGACGAATGTTGGAGGGGATGTGGGAAAACTGGGACACTAATACATTGTTGGTGGAACTGTGAATGGATCCAACCATTCTGGAGAGCAATTTGGAGCTATGCTCAAAAAGTTGTCAAACTGTGCATACCCTTTGACCCAGCAGTGTTTCTACTGGGCCTATATCCCAAAGAGATCTTAGAGGAGGGAAAGGGACCCACCTGTGCAAGAATGTTTGTGGCAGCCCTTTTTGTAGTGGCTAGAAACTGGAAACTGAAGGGATGCCCATCAATTGGAGAGTGGCTGAATAAATTATGGTATATGAATGTTATGGAATATTGCTCTGTAAGAAACGACCAGCAGGACGATTTCAGAGAGGCCTGGAGGGACTTGCATGAACTGATGCTGAGTGAAACGAGCAGAACCAGGAGATCATCATACACAGCAACAACAGTATTACATGATGATCAATTCTGATGGGCATGGCTCTCTGCAACAAAGAATTGTCTCAAACCAGTTCCAATTGTTCACTGAAGAAAACCATATACACCCAGAGAGAGGGATATGAAATATGGACCACAACATAACATTTTCATGATCTCTATTGACATTTGCTTGCATTGTGTTGCCTTTCTCTGATTCTTTTTTTTTTTTTTTCTTGTAGATAGGATTTTTCTTGCATAACTTGTCAAGCATTTCAACATTATTAACATGTAGTGGACTTCCTGCCATCTAGGGGAGGGGAGGGGACTGGGAGGAAAATTTGTAATGGAAAGCTTTGTAAAGATCAATGTTGGGAAACTACCCATATACATGTTATAAAAATAAAAAGCTTTAATAAAAAAAAAAAAGATAAGAAGGAAAAAAAAAAGAAATATCGTGTTTACAAAAAAAAAATCAGAGAGGAAACACAATGCAAGTAAACATCAATAGAGAGCATGAAAATGTTATGTTGTGGTCCACATTTCACACCCCTCTCTCTGGGTGTATATGGCTTTCTTCACTGAACAATTGGAACTGGTTTGAGACATTTCATTGTTGTAGAGAGCCATGTCCATCAGAATTGATCATCATGTAATATTGTTATTGTGTATAATGATCTCCTGGTTCGGCTTGTTTCACTCAGCATCAGTTCATGCAAGTCTCTCCTGGCCTCTCTGAAATCATCCTGCTGGTCTTTTCTTACAGAACAATAATATTCCATAACATTCATATACCATAATTTATTCAGCCACTCTCCAATTGATGGGCATCCCTTCAGTTTCCAGTTTCTAGCCACTACAAAAAGGGCTGCCACAAACATTTTTGCACATCGACATTGATTCTTACAAAGCTTTCCTTTACAAATTTTCCTCCTAGTCCCCTCCCCTCCCCTAGATGGCAGGAAGTCCACTACATGTTAATTATATTAAAATACTTGAGAGGTCGAATATATGTATACATATTTCCATACTTATCTTGCTGTGCAAGAAAAATCGTATCTACATGAACAAAAAAAAGTCAGAAAAAGGAAACACAATGCAAGCAAACATCAATAGAGAGCATGAAAATGTTATGTTGTAGTCCACATTTCATATCCCTCTCTCTGGGTGTATATGGCTTTCTTCACTGAACAATTGGAACTGGTTTAAAACATTTCATTGTTGAAGAGAGCCATGTCCATCAGAATTGATCATCATATAATATTGTTGTTGCCATGTATAATGATCTTCCTGGTTCTGCTGATTTCAAGTATCAATTCATACAAGTCTCTCCAGGCCTCTCTGAAGTCGTCCTGCTGGTCTCTTAACTCACTTCTAACCAGCTTTTCCAGGTCTGACTTAATTGCATGTGGATGTACCAAAGCAGTTAGCCAACTACATCTGAAACTATTTTAAAAAGTACAAAACATGATTGTTTTGGTAGGTGTGGTCTTTGTGGAATTTTTTGTTTGCTTGCTTAATTTGATTTTTTGCTTTCGTAGAAGCAAAATGTATATTTAACAACTGAAAAAGAAAACTGAGTGTTGTTAGAACAAATTTTCTTATTATATTATAGTCTTCTAGCTATAATAATTTCCTATTTTCTCCCTTATTTCCACAACAGAGAATCTTTGGAGTAACTATCTAACAAAGGGAGAGCTAATTGAGAAGCCATCAGCCAAATCTTCTGATTTCTTAGGCAACTTGAATCATGAATATGTGCTTGTTGACATTACCACCTCCTTCACACTCCTAGTTGGAATCTTCTTTCCCTCTGTCACAGGTAAACAGATAGGTTTCTGTCTATTTAATTATAGAAACTGTCAGTTCCCGAAAATCATTTAATTAGATGATTGAGTTTTGTTCTTAGAATTTCTTGATTTTTTTTTCCTCCACCCTTTGGAATCATTGGCATGAATCTAAACAAATGTTCCGGGTGATATCTGGAAGGGCTGACTTATTGAATCTTTTCTCTAGGTATTATGGCTGGATCAAACAGGTCTGGAGATTTGAAGGATGCTCAGAAATCCATTCCCATTGGTACCATCCTTGCCATCCTAACCACCTCTTTTGTTTGTATCCTTTACATAAGTTCAGTTTGGACATCCGTGGTAAGACTGCTGTAGAAATGGGTGGATCAATATTTCTTGTCTAGCCAAAAAGAGCATATTATTATGAGCATGGAAGAGCTCGAAATGAGACAGGTTGTGGTGTCTCATTTTATCTCCTTTCATCCGTCTTCCCATTCTTACCTCCATCTTTCCCCATCCCCCAAAAAAACAGAAACAGACATCAAAAGACAAATGATAGCAACTAAGAGACCTAACTGTTAATAGAGGAGAAGGCATGGGTTTGGCTACAGACCCTGCCCCCCAGCATCATGTTTGACAACGAAAAAGGACTGCTTCCTTGACTTCAGATGTAGATTTGAGCAGTGTTGTCCTCTTTGGGGCCTGCATTGAAGGGGTTGTTCTCCGGGATAAGTAAGTATTTTTTTGATATGGTGGTTCTGTCATCACGGTGTCTGGTGCAAAGCAAGCGCTTAATAAATTCTTGTTGCTTCCATGTCTCTTCTGTGACATCTATCATATTTATTTCTTAAGGTACCAAAAAAAAAAAGGATAACTTGAGTTGAAATAAAGGCTAGCTGTTAACTTTCCTCAGATTTAAAGAGTTTTTATGTTTGTGTAAATGTATGGAGGAATTAATGATGCTCTTCAGTAAAGCAGTGAATGATTTTGAAAAACCAGATTTCCTAGGTATTCACACTTATTAAGCTACAAAAAGAGAAGGTAAGAAGGTAAGAAGAAACATTCAAAGGTCTCTGACCTCTCCTCATGAGGGCTTAATATTTGTCTAAATCAGACATATAAAGAAGTCCTAAGGAAGGTATAACAAAATTACCAAATCATTCTATCATTAGTGATTAGTTTATTGTTATTCACATTGTTAGTTTTATTAGGTTATTGTTATTCATGTTTATTTGGATATGATGTATCGCTCAGCATATTTATTTGGTAAGGATCAAACAGGAATTGAATGAAAATGACAGAAATGAGAAGCAAAAGGGAATCTTAGAGGTTACCTAGCTGCACCTATACCTGAGCATGAATTCTTTGTATATATGATAAATGGTTATCCATCCTTTGCTTCATGGCCTCCAGTTGTGAGGAGGAAGGAACAAGTAAGAGATCATTGGTAACTTTGGAAAAAAGCAGTTTCAGCTAGTGAAATCAGAAGCCAGACTCAAAGACTTTGAAAAGTGAATCGAAGAAAAAATTAAAAGTTAAATTTTTGTAAGGATGTAGGAGGCCTGGACACATTGCTAAGTAGTAAGGAAAATGTGGATAGAATGAAATTGGAGAGAGTGACAGAGAGAAGGAATAGAATCATAGTAAAGAGATTGGTCTTTATGACTGTCAGAAACTATCAGAGAATGGATTGATGAAGGAGAAAATGGGGGATGATGTCAGGTAGGTTTTTTGGGGGTTTGGGGTTTTTTTTTTGTTTTGTTTTTTGCTGAAGCAATTGGGGTTAAGTGACTTGCCCAGGGTCACACAGCTAGGAAGTGTCTGAGACCAGATTTGAACTCAGGTCCTCCTGACTTCAGGGCTGGTGCTCTAACCACTGCACTACCTAGCTGTCCCAATGTCAGGTAGTTTTGAGGGATAAAGGAGAAGAGAAAGCCCATGGCAATTGGTCAATAAAAGCACAGAAAATTAGTGTGAATTTATAGAATCATAGAACTTATAGAGTTCAATCTCATTTTACAAGTGAGGAAACTAATACCCAAAGAAAAGCTAAATGATTTGGCCATTAAATTTTTTTTAAGGATTTTTAAAAATTCATATTTTTTGTTTTTACATCAACTTCATTTCCTATAATTCCCCCCCCACAGAAGCATCCTTTATACAAATTTTAAAAAAGGAAAAGCAATTCAGCAAAAACAACAACTTATCATTCAAGTTCAACAGTATTCATTGTTCTATATTCTTAGTCCTTTACAGTCTCATCTTTCTTTGGATTCAAGTTAAGTAAATATGACATAGCATTCAGTTTCAATCTTTTATCATTTTTCCATTTATGCTGTTGTCATTATTTTTTGATTGCCTAATGACATAGCCAGAACACTTTCTTCTTTATCATTTAATCTTATACTGTTCTGCAAGTTAAATTTCAGCCTCTCTTTATCTTTTCTCTCAGATTTGGAGATGCAGTGAAAGGAAATTTGGTGGTAGGTACTTTATCTTGGCCATCTCCATGGGTCATTGTTATTGGTTCCTTCTTCTCAACCTGTGGGGCTGGACTGCAGAGCCTTACTGGTGCTCCAAGGCTGCTGCAGGCTATTGCTAAGGACAACATCATACCATTCCTTCGGGTAAGAGACTCACATATTCCTCTTTCTAATCCTCTCCCTATAGTGTAACTATATTCCTTTTTTTTTCCCATTAAGTTTATTTATTTTTAATACACATTGCTTTATGAATCAGAACAAAAGGGAAAATCATGGGAGAAATTTTAAAAAAAAAAAGTGAACATAGCATGTATTGATTTACATTCAGTCTCCTTAGATCTTTTTCTCTATACAGATTGCATTTTCTATCCAAAGTTTATTGAGATTGCTTTGGATCACTGAATCGCTAAGAATTATGCTTTTCATAGTTGATCATCACATATTCTTGCTGTTATTGTGTACAATGCATTCCTGATTCTACTTCTTTTGTTCAGCATCAGTTTATGTAAATCTTTCCAGGTCTTTCTATAATCAGCTTGTTCATCATTTTTTATAGAACAATAATATTCCATTAATTTCATGCACCACAGTTTGTTCAGCTATTCCCCAGTTGATGGGCATTCATTCCTTTTCCAATTCTTTGCTACCACAAAAAGAGCTGCTTCAAACATTTTTGCACATGTAGGTCTTTTTCCTGCCTTTAAGAAGTTTTCCTTGGGATACAGATCTAATAATGGCACTGCTGGGTCAAAAGAATACACAGTTTTGTAGCTCTTTGGGCATGGTTCCAGATTGCTCTCCAGAATGGTTGGATCATTTCACAACTCCACCAACGATGCATTCATGTCCCAGTTTTTCCACATCCTCTCCAACATTTATGATTATCTTTTCCTGCCTTCTTAGCCAACCTTAAATGTATGAGGGTAGTACCTCAGACTTGTTTTAATTTTCATTTTTCTAATCAATAGTGATTTAGAGCATTTTTTTCATATAATTACAAATGGCTTTAATTTCATTATCTGAAAATTGTCTGTTCATATCCTTTGACCATTTATCAATTAGGGAATGACTTGTATTCTTAATAAAATTTGATATAATTATATTCCTTATGGTAACTTGACTTTTTTAAAAAGCCATTTAAACAATGTTCATTTTGGATTTTAGTATTGCTAGGTAAAGTAACATGGGATAATCTAGGACTCAACAAAAAACCTAAGCCTTTTTAATTTTTCTAATTTCCACCCCTTTTACAAAAGGTTGTTGCAATTAATTTTTTCACTCTCTGTTTGCCTCAATTTTTTCAGTTGCAAAATGGGGATAATAATATTATCTACCTCTCAAATGGTTGTGAAAATCAAATGAGTTCCTGTTATGAAGTTCATAGCACAGTGCCTGGCACATAGATGTTTTGCAAATGCTTTTTCCTTTCTCTTCCCTTTGTCTTCATATCATCGCTCTTCTTTATTGGAGTTTATATGAAACCAAATCTTCTTGAAGTTATTTGAATCATTAGTATTATAATAACTAAATTAGAATACAGTGAGTGGTAGCTGCCAAAGGTAATTTTTTAAAAAGCTTTATCCCATTTGAGAGAGATCTCATTTCTTAAGTTTACCATCTGTTTTCTTACTGTAGGTGTTTGGACACAGCAAAGCCAATGGGGAACCTACCTGGGCCTTACTCCTTACTGCTGTCATTGCGGAACTAGGGATCCTCATTGCTTCCCTGGATCTTGTGGCCCCAATCCTTTCCATGTAATAGTCAATATATGTTCTATAGTTTATTTTTTATGAATCATATAACAGTGTTCTCAATTATCTCTATGAATTGATACTCTTCCACTGTAAATTCTTATTGATTCACAAATATTTTGCTGGAAAAGATAGGAAAATTATTTTTTTTAAACTTATAAACATTGATTCTTAATAGACAAGCTAAATTACACTCTGACTCAGAGTAGGCAAGGTGAGGCCTTAACTCAGTTTCTTGTATGAAAGATTAAAGTGATTATGCCCTTGGATTGAAGTTTCTCATGTCTATGTATACACTGTGAGTCTCATGTCTATTTCAAATAGTCACTAGCCAGCAGATTCTATAATGTGTTCTTTTTTCATGGCATTACTCACCATTATCTTAATTATTATATTTTTTTAACTTAAAAGATTTGTTATTTAATGTATTCTTTTGCTTAATGTAAAATCTAACAAAGTGTATGAGAAGAGTAAGAGTAGGACATAAAAGATGTCCATTGGGTTTTGTTCATAAGAATAGTAGTGAAACTTATATATGTTTGCCAAAGTTTCACAGTAAAAACAAAGCCAGGCTTGATTGTTTATCTGAGAATAAGTAAGATAAGGTTCACATTTTTCTTCCCTCAGCTCTAGTCATGTTGTTATTAATCTGCAAATAGACACTGAAAAACATTAAGGGAGTTCTGTTGCTTTTAGAAAAGGTGGGTAAAAGCCATTTTAACAACACTAATAACCACTCTTCTGATTCATCCAGGTTCTTCTTGATGTGTTACCTCTTCGTGAACCTGGCATGTGCCTTGCAAACTCTGCTTCGAACACCCAATTGGAGACCCCGTTTCCGCTACTATCACTGGTAAGTTTGTTTTTCTTGTTTCAAAAATTGGAGAGAACATTGGTCAAATTACATAACTAGGAACTAAATTCTATCATACAAGCAATTTTTAGTTCTTACCTATTATCCTTTCCCTTATATCCCTTTCTAAGAATTAAGCACTGTCAGCTTTGGCATCATCAAACAAAAATTCTAAGTATTCCTTTCTAACCATCTTCTCACCTTTCTCAAAGGTTGTAGACAAGATCCACTAGAGAATGACTTTTTTTGCCACATTACATACTATTCTTTTAAGTCTTTTCAGTTTCTCCCCTTTCATAAAGCTCTTTTCACTTAAATAAACCCAGGCATCCCCAGTTTTAAAGGAGCTGTTATTTGATTTCACTGCCCTTTAAACTACCACCCTCTTTCTTTTGTCTTTCATAACTAAATTCTTGGGTATTTTGTAATCTATAATTTGGTTTATTGTATAGAAAAAAAAAAGCACTTTATGTTAATTATAACAGTTTTCCCATTTGTAAAGAAAGAAAAATAATGGCAACTTTCATCCAGATGTTGTAATGCTTACAGAGCATCTAGAAATCATCAGAACAAATGTTTCTGGGGATATGGATCTGTCATTTCAGTATGAAAGCTACTCTCCTGAGTTGGTTTAAAATTCTTCTCCTGATTTTGTGAATCTTATCCCTTAAAGATTTCAATGATCACATAGATTTTTACTAATTTTACTGTTTTCATATTTTTATAACAATGAGATCAGTCCTCATTATGTCCCTGTTTTTGAGCTGCTAAGGATATTTTGTTTTTTTTTTTTTATTCTGTAGGACACTCTCCTTTATGGGCATGAGCATTTGTGTGGCCCTGATGTTCATTTCATCCTGGTATTATGCCATTGTGGCTATGGTGATAGCTGGTATGATCTACAAGTACATTGAATACCAAGGGTGAGTCAGCAGGAATGACAGTCTGAGTTTGGACTTGGACCCCTATAAATGTTAAAACTTAGGGTATGTAGCACAGTCGATTAAAGCAGTATTTTAGTGAAACTAGACTTTTTAGATTCAGTTAACTTAACCTTGTTCAATGGCCACAAATTACATCCCTAATTCTGTCAATCTTGCAAATACTTTTGTATCACAGGGAGAAGTGACAAAATTGAATGAGTATATTAGTGTGAATTAGCTGAAGAAAAAAAACAACTGAAAGAAATTCTGAGTGATGGTAGATCAAAAATATACAAAAGACATACATGGATTATTCTATGTCCCACAAAATATATGTATATAAAATAATATCCAGATTATAACTGAAATGAAAGAGATCATGGCCCTGACTCTAAGAGCATCTAAAATTTCAGCAAAATTTTTTCCATAATTTTTTTTTTTAATGTCAGAATTGCTTCTTCCTCTCTTCCCATCGAGTCCTCTGTGATAAAAGAGGGGGAGAATGAAGTAAGTTGAGAAAAAACTCAGCCAACAAGCTGACCAAATATAACAGTGTATATAATATTCTACGCCTGATAGTCCCCTACTTCTCTACTGAGAGGAGGGAAGTGTGCTTCTTTTCTTTCCTTTGCAACCAAGATTGTTTGTTGTAATTAATCTGAATTTGGTAGTATTTTAATGCTGTATTCATCTGCATTATTACAGTCACTGAACATATTGTTCTCTTGGTTTTACTCTTTTAGTCTTCCTCAGCTTGTAAAAGTTTTGCTGCATTTTTAGTAAATTTATATATATATATATATTGGCTGAGGCAATTGAGGTTAAGTGACTTGCCCAGGGTCACACAGCTAGGGAATGTTAAGTGTCTGAGGCCAGATTTGAACTCAGGTCCTCCTGACTTCAGGGCTGGTGCTCTATTCTACCACA
This sequence comes from Myrmecobius fasciatus, assembly GCA_023553655.1. Taxonomy (NCBI): domain Eukaryota; kingdom Metazoa; phylum Chordata; class Mammalia; order Dasyuromorphia; family Myrmecobiidae; genus Myrmecobius; species Myrmecobius fasciatus. The sequence goes on from JAJPUD010000285.1 coordinate 90,879, forward strand.
CCACTTAGCTACCCCAGTCTTTTATATTTTTCATTACTTAGGATACAGTAGTATTCTGTTAAATTCATATGCTACAATTTGTTCATCTTCCCCAATCAGTGGACACCCAATTTATTTACAGTATTTTTGTTACCATAATGAGTGCTACTAAATACCCTGACTTGGAGATCCCATTGGGTTATATTTTCCCCTGCACTGACAATGGAAACTCATGATTTAATTTAATTGCATTACCTCATACTTTTTGATTGCTAAGTAGCTACTACCATATGGGAGAAAGGATTGAATGACCCCTTTCATCATGTTGATGCACTATCCATTTTTATATTGCATTCTGATTGCTGGTGAAGAATAATGTTATTAATAGAGAAGGTAGAATGTTGGTGAAGTGTGTACTATGTCTATTCTTAAGTGAATGTTTAATTTGGTCATTGGTTTGTACCTGCTCTGTGTCAATCTTTTCCTTTTTCTTACCACAGGGCTGAAAAAGAGTGGGGTGATGGGATCCGGGGATTGTCCCTAAGTGCAGCCCGCTTTGCCCTGCTAAGGCTAGAGGAAGGGCCTCCACACACAAAGAATTGGAGGTAAAGCGGGATACACACCTTCAAATATTGTTGTGGCACATAAGTACTCGATAAATGATTGTGATATAAGAAAGATATGACATTTAAGGGTTCTGATAAAGGCCTCATTTCTAAAATATATAGAGAATTGTCTCATATTTATAAGAATTCAAGCCACTCTTCAATAGATAAATGGTCAAGGGATATGAACAATTTTCAGATGATGAAATTAAAACCATCTCTAGTCATATGAAAAGGTGCTCCAAATCACTATTGATCAGAGAAATGCAAAATAAAACAACTCTGAGGTACCACTACATACCTGTCAGATTGGCTAAAATGACAGGAAATGATAATGATAACTGTTGGAGGGGATGTGGGAAAGCTGGGACACTGATACATTGTTGGTGGAACTGTGAACAGATCCAACCATTCTGGAGAGCAATCTGGAACTATGCTCAAAAAGCTATCAAACTGTGCATACCCTTTGACCCAGCAGTGTTTCTACTGGGCCTATATCCTAAAGAGATCTTAAAGGATGGAAAGGGACTCACATGTGCAAGAATGTCTGTGGCAGCCCTTTTTGTAGTGGCTAGAAACTGGAAACTGAATGGATGCCCATCAATTGGAGAGTGGCTGAATAAATTATGGTATATGAATGTTATGTAATATTACTGCTCTGTAAGAAACGAACAGCAGGACAATTTCCTGGAGAGACTTGCATGGACTGATGCTGAGTCAAATAAGTAGAACCAGGAGATCATTATACACGACAATAACAATATTATATGATGATCAGTTCTGATGGACATGGCTCTCTACAACAAAGAATTGTCTCAAACCAGTTCCAATTGTTCACTGAAGAAAACCATATACACCCAGAGAGAGGGATATGAAATGTGGACCACAATGTAACATTTTCATGATCTCTATTGATGTTTGCTTGCATTGTGTTGCCTTTCTCTGATTTTCTTTTTTTTCTTGTAGATAGGATTTTTCTTGCACAACAACTTCTCAAGCATTTCAACATTATTAACATGTAGTGGACTTCCTGCCATCTAGGGGAGGGGAGGGGACTGGGAGGAAAATTTGTAATGGAAAGCTTTGTAAAAATCAATGCTGAGGAACTACCCATACATATGTTATGCAAATAAAAAGCTTTAATAAATAAAAAAAAGAAACATATGACATAGGAAATTAGGATAATAGAACTACCATGAACTATTCTAAATCTGTTCTCTTTCATTTAGATGATTTTTAACCATTGTTTTTTTTGTTTTGTTTTGTTTTGTTTTCCCTATCATTTATTCTTCCTTTCTCTCTATTGCATAGGCCTCAGTTGCTGGTGATGCTGAAACTAGATGAGGACTTACATGTTAAGCATCCTCGCCTCCTAACTTTTGCCTCACAGCTCAAAGCTGGGAAAGGTCTCACCATTGTGGGCTCTGTTCTTGTGGGAAACTTCCTGGAGAACTATGGTGAGGCATTAGCTGCTGAGCAGGTAAGAAAGGGATAGAATCCAATTAAATTGACAGTTATGCCAAGTTGTGCAACTGGCTCTCAAACTTATAAATTAATACTAAGTCAGGGCATTTAGACGGCACAGTGGATCGAGCCCCAGCCCTAAAGCCAGGAGGACCTGAGTTCAAATCTGGTCTCAGATACTTAACATTCCCTAGCTGGGTGGCCCTGGACAAGTCATTTAACCTTAATTGCCTCAGCAAAAAGCAAAAAGCAAAAAAAAAAAAAAATGCTAAGACATTTAAGAAGATTTAAGAAGTTGTCTTCTCAGATAATTGCTCTGACTTTGAACAGATACTATCTTTAGGTTCTCTCATATGATTGAGATGAGACAGGTAATCAGCCTTCTTGTATTTAAAATATTGACAGGTATATATATCATTGTAAAAAGATAAGCAAATCATAATCACAGCAATGATTTCTAAACAAATTACTAATTACAGATTTTTGTGTGTTTTGAGGGAAATTATGTGAATGAAATCTGTTCCTTCAAAATATCCTCATAACCTTGGACTGAGGAATTGAAAGCAAATGTTCAACCTTACTAGTAACTAGTGATACAGACAAATTGTCTTGTCCTAGCTGTATCTTCTGTGACAAACCTTCCACCTAAAGTTGTTTCTCACCAGCACTCAAAGTAAGCACCATAAGTGGCTGGTGTTGCAAAAAAACATTCTGTATGCATTTCAATAATTTCATCATATTCCATTTTAAAGGATCTGCAAAATAATGTGAGATCCTAGACACTGAAAATGATAATAAAATATCTGTCCAGACTAGCAATTGTGTTTGAGAGGGATATTTTAAAAGTGACGTTGTATACTGTAATTTCTTGGAGGTTATGAATGTATCAAGTAAGAATTTTTTTTCCAAGTTAAATATAAAAGATTGTTTTGTGAACATTTAAAATAGTTTCATATTGATGAAATAAGGCTAGCATTTTATAAGTGCTAGGAAAACAAGCCTAAAAGGTAGCTACAAAATAACAAAAAATAAATATTTTCTTTTTTTTTTTTTTCAAAAAATAAAATTAAAGAGCCCCCACCATGATCCCTCTTGCTTGATAATCAAGCTTCCCCACTTCTGATCCTGTTTAACCATTGACTTGTTCTATGGCTTTGGGTAGATCATGCCAAAGCTTTCTATACCAGTATTCCCAAGGATTGTAAGGATCAAAAAGATAAAAGAATTTTAAATTAAAACTGCACAGAAAAACATTTCAACAAATGTTATAAGTAAGTACCATTATTTAAAGTACCATTTCCTAAAGGTAGGAAAATGAAAAAAGAGGACTCCAAAAGAAAGACTGGAGTAAAACTATACTAGTAATTTGAATTAGGATATGATTAGGTGTGAGAAAATGGGAGCATTCCCATTAGTTAATTCACCCCACTTAGCCAACACAGATTATTGTATACTCACAGTGCCAAGCTGTGGGATGAGTTGCAAAGAAAGAAGACATATGCTAGTCTTCACAGAATTGGTGGCTAATGGAAGAAAGGGAGACACAGAAACATATAAACCGATATACAACCAATTTTAGATGTAAAGAAGCACTAGAAATGTACATAGAATTGCTAAATGTTTGAGGAGACAAAGAATATTTGGAGTTAATTGAATAATTTTAGGTAAATTAGACTTCTGTCAAGATCTTGTGGAAGAGATGGGTCTTGTGTAGAGACTGAAAATATAAAGCAAATAATGAGCTATAACAAGGAGTAGACCAAACAGGTTTTTAGATGGGAGCAATGGTACAAGTGTCCCAGGATATCAGGCAGATAGATTCAGTGTTCCTATGTTTCTTTCAGACCATCAAGCACTTAATGGAAGCAGAGAAAGTGAAGGGTTTCTGCCAGCTGGTGGTGGCAGCCAAATTGAGGGAGGGCATCTCCCATCTCATCCAATCCTGTGGCCTCGGGGGCATGAAACACAACACTGTGGTGATGGGATGGCCCAATGGCTGGCGCCAGAGTGAGGACGCCCGTGCCTGGAAGACTTTCATTGGTAAAGAGTGCCCCTCATCTTTTCTCAAGGCTTTAAGTAACAATTGCAATTATATTCTTAACTCCCTTCTCTATCTTCTGAATTAGAGGCCGTTGTATTGCTGAGACCTAGATATCCATTGCAGTGCTAGAATAATGAAGACAGTTAAGACTAACACTAACCCTTTGCTCCTTGATCTTATTTTGCATGTGAAATGCTTACTTCAATGAGTTTGTAAAATGCTTCCATTAAGAATACATTTTCTCCTTATCTCTGAGTTTTTTATTTCCAGGTTTTTAATTGTGAATTTCTGTCTTAATGTTTTTGTATTCCTTCATCAGCAGCCTCTCACACTTAGTTATTGATTCCCAATTCCCTGAAAATACAACATTGTGGTTCTCCACATGAGTTCATTTATGGCTAGCCAAGAGCAAATTTTCATCATTTCATTAATATAGCACATGGCAGTCACATGTTCATTTTTTTTTTAAGTCCTTGCTATATGAATATAAAACTGAAAAACCCAAATTTAAGAAGATGGGGAAAAATAAAGATTTTCTTTGCTTATCATTTCTTGGTCTTTTTTTTTTTCTTTCCCCAGGCACAGTTAGGGTGACAACAGCTGCCCACCTTGCCCTGCTGGTAGCCAAAAACGTCTCCTTCTTTCCCAGTAATGTGGAACCATTTGCTGAGGGCAATATTGATGTGTGGTGGATTGTGCATGATGGGGGGATGCTCATGCTCTTACCATTCCTACTTAAACAGCATAAGGTAAACCCAGGCATCCTTTAGGTCATTTTGCCTTTCTCCCCTGTCTAGCATCTGTCTAGTCTCTTTATATACATTCTTCCTCTGACTCAGTGGAACTTTTAAGACTTAAATAAAAATGGGTGGATGTTACTCCTGATTCAGGGAGTTAATTTTTTTTTTCAATTCTTCATTTTCCCCTTCTGAAAAAAAAATAGATATTTTAATATTTATCTCCCTGTCTCTCAGGGGAATAAAAAGGACTAGTGAAAAAATGCTGGTAAAGCTCTATTATCAGAGCCCTTAGGAGAAAAACTTAGAAGAGCATTCATCTTAGGAAAACTTAAATTACATAAAAATAAGATCTCTAATACCAGAATATTCAGTGTTGGGATTCAAAAAGGACCCCCAAAATGTTGGGGTTCCAGACTGGTATCATGAAGTGTCTCAAAAGAATTTGCAGGCTCAGACCCATCTCCAAATCAAGGGGTAAATTTTGTTACAATTGTAATGCCAATTAAAGCAGATAGAATTTCAAAAGAAATGAAAAGAACCAGAAGAAGAGAAGCAAGAAGATAGATAAGGAAAATTTAGAGAAACCAGTTGCTTCATGCCACTGATATGCTAATTTTATGGCCTAGAGGTGATAGTTTAGTTCTGATTTTGTACCCAGATGCAGTACCCATAGTTCTCTGGGGGAAGGAGGAGCAAACCTTCTGGAAGTGTGTTTTTAGGCCTGAAACATCACTTGGTCAAATGGTGGGCATCCAATTCTGTTCTGCACCTGCATTAAGCATCTAATTATTGTTGTTCATTAATCTCAAACCCGATTATCACAGACCAACAGTCTGTTATCTGACAGTCAGCCACATTTGTGGGCTCAGCATCCTGGTCAGATAGAGTAAATTGGGGCAGGATACATCATTTTTAACTAGATCACTCTCAAGGCCAGGTAGCCTTGGGGTTATTGCTACCTCCTTCTAGGGGCTGCACTGCATCACTCAAGTATCATTGTTGCTTATCTTCTTGGTGAAATTAAGTAAATTGAGATTTTTCACAAACTAGATGTTATGTGATTCATATGATCTACTATGATACAAATAAGTCTTTACATTAAATTATACAAAACTATCTTTTCTCCTCTAGTATTTTATCATTTTTGCCAGCATTTTTCTTAAATAGTAAAATAATTTTATGAAGAACTTATTTAATTTGTTTGAATTATCTTATTAATATGGAGGCCAGAAGTAGAACATCAGGAACAAATAAAGAGACAAAGCTATTCCAGTGAATAAGTTACTGGGTTCATTTCTCATGATTAATTTTGTGTGTATATATTCTCCCAGGTATGGCGTAAGTGTGCCATTCGTATCTTCACAGTAGCCCAGTTAGAAGACAATAGCATCCAGATGAAAAAGGACCTGGCTACCTTCCTGTATCATCTTCGAATTGAGGCAGAGGTAGAAGTGGTAGAGATGGTAAGATACTCAAGTGAGGAAGATCATGAAAACAGTCTCAACTTATCCCCAATCCTTATACTTCCAGGTTCAGTAGTATTCTTAATTTATGGACCTGTTTACTATGATCCTGTGATCCTGTGATTTAGAATTGTGGATTAATCCTCTAGCCACAGCAAAACTTTAATGTACTAAACAGAATGTTCCCTTTCCTCCCTTTTTTGGTAGCTCTTTGTTTTTGCCAGCTAATTTACCTGATGGGTTTTATTTTATCTTAATTCCTAAAACCCAGTTTTAAATTAACACATCTTATTTTAGCCAGGCAATTCAAAGGATACTGACCAAACACCCTATGTTTGTGTCAAACAAATAAAAACGATGAATGGGTTTTATCCTTAGATTTGAATATTAATAATTCATCTATGAAGCTAGCCTAGAACTTTGTTCTGCTATTTACTGACCCTGTAAAATCAGAATTTTGGTTGTCTATACAGTTAGTCCTCTGCATTCATCCAGAGAATTGAAACACAGAAATGAGTTGGTCATCTCTCCCTCCTTTGCGCTTATTACTTACTCAGCATGGTGTTTCCCTGACAGCATGACAGTGATATATCAGCCTATACCTATGAGCGCACTCTGATGATGGAGCAAAGATCTCAGATGCTACGGCACATGCGGCTCTCCAAAACAGAAAGAGACCGAGAGGTAAGAATTCTGTCATCACTTCCTTTATCCTAATCATGTGACAATTAAACTACTGAGCAGATGTGCTATTTTATTTTATTCTCAAAAGGTAGGCAAATTCTGTTCAAGGGATATGAACACACAATTTTCAGATGATGAAATTAAAACCATTTCTAGTCATATGAAAAGTTGCTCCAAATCACTATTGATCAGAGAAATGCAAATTAAGACAACTCTGAGGTAACACTACACACCTGTCAGATTGGCTAAAATGACAGGAAAAGATACCAAAGAATGTTGGAGGGGATGTGGGAAAACTGGGACACTAATACATTGTTGGTGGAACTGTGAACGGATCCAACCATTCTGGAGAGCAATTTGGAACTATGCTCAAAAAGTTATCAAACTGTTCATACCCTTTGACCCAGCAGTGTTTCTATTGGGCCTATATCCCAAAGAGATCTTAGAGGAGGGAAAGGGACCCACATGTGCAAGAATGTTTGTGGCAGCCCTTTTTGCAGTGGCTAGAAACTGGAAACTGAATGGATGCCCATCAATTGGAGAGTGGCTGAATAAATTATGGTGTATAAATATTACGGAATATTATTGGTCTGTAATAAATGACCAGCAGGACGATTTCAGAGAGGCCTGGAGAGATTTGCATGAACTGATGCTGAGTGAAACGAGCAGAACCAGGAGATCATCATACACAGCAACAACAGTATTACATGATGATTAACTCTGATGGACATGGCTCTCTGCAACAAAGAATTGTCTCAAACCAGTTCCAATTGTTCAGTGAAGAAAGCCATATACACCCAGAGAGAGGGATATGAAATGTGAACTTCAAGATAACATTTTCATGCTCTTTATTGATGTTTGCTTGCATTGTGTTTCCTTTCTCTGATTTTTTTTTCTTGTAGATAGGATTTTTCTTGCACAACAACTTGTCAAGTATTTTATCATTATTAACATGTAATGGACTTCCTGCCATCTAGAGGAGGGGTGGAGACTGGGGGTAAAATTTGTAAGGACTTCTATAGAGAGCAGGAAAGCTTTGTAAAGATCAGAGCTGAGGATTGTTACTCATACATATGTTATGCAAATAAAAAGCTTTAATTTAAAAAAAAAAAAGGTAGGCAAATTCAGGAGTTAAGTCTCTTCCACTGCCCACCATGGATTGAGCTATTTAGACTACTCCACTAATGTTTGGGGTAACCATTAGGTGGAGAAGGAATCTTTTCTCAACCTCTGGAATTTGTGCAGATTTAAGAGGTGGTAGAAAATTGAACATGGAGTTGTTTATGTTGAATCTCACCCAGGCACAGTTGGTTAAAGATCGAAACTCAATGCTACGCCTTACCAGTATTGGCTCTGATGAGGATGAGGAAACAGAGACCTATCAGGAAAAAGTACACATGACTTGGACAAAGGACAAGTACATGGCATCCCGGGGACAGAAACCCAAGACATTGGAGGGATTTCAGGACCTGCTCAACATGCGACCGTGAGTGTCTCATTGGAATTAAGCTAACTACAAAGTAATATTTCTATCCTTTGTTCTATTCTAGGCTCTGAGTGTAACTCATACATCTAGTCTCGTAGTATAATTCACACTTAGTTTTACAGATTATGTGCAACTTCTCATTGCTTAGAATTGTTTTTAGAATCTGTCATCTGGAATCCCAACAAAAATGAAATTAACAAAAAAGGTTTGAACATGTACTAAAGTTGAATCCTGCTACTATACTCCTGGAATAGGCCCCACAGACACTGATATTTAATAACATGGTCTAAGTGGAAATGTACCCCTTTCCTAGAACTTTTTATTAGTATCCCCAGTTCATGACAGTTCACACTAGTGGGAAGAGAACTAGCACAATTGGAACCCCCTGATAATGCCAACTATTTATCCCCTAGTACTAATTTGGAAACCTCAAAAATCTTTAATCAAAACTTTTAAGCTTTATTTGGAATTTCACTTTCTGGCTGAGGTGATATTGAGCAGTGAAAAGAAAAGAGCCTACTATTTTTCATTCTTTTTCAATATGACATCTATTAATTTGTTTGGATCACTAGAGAGTCCTCTCTTTGTACAGACAAAAGAAAGGTGATTGAGGATATATGCAGGCATCTTCTATGCTCCCTCTTTCCCCAAAACCTGTCACCACCAAACTCTTGATAAAAATTAGCAAGTAGTGGTGAGAGAATTCAGAGTACTGACATAACTTAAATAATCTAAAATATAAAATCAAATATAGTGTAATAATAAATTACTTAGGTGCAAGAGAAATACAAACTAGTGGTATATCATCCTCAGTTTAGTTTTATCCCTACTTAACCACACTATCATTCTTCACACTCAGGCCAAATTGTCTGCCTCAACTTTAGGCTAACTTCTCTCTCTTCTCTACTTCCATTTTGTTCCTTCTTCAGAGATCAGTCTAATGTGAGGCGTATGCACACTGCAGTAAAGCTGAATGAGGTGATTGTCAACAAATCCCATGAAGCAAAGTTGGTATTGTTGAACATGCCAGGGCCACCCCGAAACCCTGAAGGTGATGAGAATTGTATCCTTTCCAAGTACTGTGTTCTTTCCTTGGTTTTATGAATCTTTTCCTTGGATAGAGATATAATGGCTGTGTGACTACAAAAAAATAATTTAATCTGCCCCAAATTTTCCTCTCTGTATAAGGTAATCAAAAGTATTTTGAAATCCACAGAAGTAAAGCCAGATATACTTCATCACTTTTTAAATTGTTAAACAAGGACTTCTATAGAGATTTTCTGGAATAGATTTCATTTTTTCATCTGAACCCTTATCCCATCTACTCTTAAGCAGCTTCTCTTCTAATAACTTTTCTGATAAAAGCTTTGTATATATGAAAGAAAAAGATTCTTTTCCCCATTTACAAACAAGGGGCAATTCAAGGTGGACACCCTATGAGGCTACAAGATGCACTGATCCTTTATCCACCTCCTCACAGAAAGGAGTAAGCAAGAAGAGCTGTTGGTGGGAAAGGGGAAGTGATAGAAATCATGCCAATAAATCAATCTTAGAAACCCTTGTAGAAACAAATATTGGATTCTTCAATGGACTTCTGGTTCTTATCACTGCCTCTTAAGGGTGAATATGAAAACACAACGTAGGTTAATCCACAGCTATTGAGAATTCCAAAACAGATTTTGTATAAAATGGGAAGGATGTCCAATATGGAAAATAAGGTGACTAGGTTGGTTCCTGAATTATTCTTGTACAGGATCAAAATGGATCCAAAGATCAGTCTTCCTTTCTAATCCTAGCTGCGAAACCATACTTTATTAGTAATTCTTATTTTTCAATTCTTTGAAGATTAAAAAGCCTTTGAGTATCAAGGTGCCAAGTTGAATGTGCTAGTGTTCTGTTAATTCCTTAACATATTTGTATAGATATGGAGTTCCTGGAGGTGCTTACAGAAGGGCTAGAGCGTGTCCTCCTTGTAAGAGGTGGTGGCAGTGAAGTGATCACCATCTACTCCTAACTGCACCTGATCTCTTCTGCTTAACCTAACCCTCCTCACAGGTTTCAATTCTCCACAAAAATCTCAGATGATCTGGCACTTTATTTGCTGTCATTCCCATTGGATTAGAGGACTGTTTTTGTATATGTGATGCTGAACTTTTGCGGAGCTGAGCCTCGAGACCTCCTTTGTCCCTGTGCTTTAATGCAAAGGGAGTTGGAGTTGCCCTTCTTCCCATTTGACCTTCATCCTTCCTCTAAAAGAAGCAAGTCAAATGAGGTGTATAAATGCTTTGTGACTAAAAAACAGTACATAAACGTGAGTCTCTCCCTCATCACAAGTGAAGCCTGAAAATCTTGTCATTGCCCAGTTTAGTGTACTTTATAACTTGAAAGGAAAAAGAGATGAAGCAAAAAGGAGCCATGATCAAAACATAAATTTAAATAGAACAGGAGGCAGTCATTTTGCTTTGGGCAAGATGGGTCTCAGAAACCTTTACTCAGTTGTGATCTACAGAAACTCTGAGTTCCAGGATGTTATCACAAGGATGATGCTCAGTAAAGTGTAACATTCCACCAAAAAAAATCTACAGCCACAAATATATGGCAACTCAGTCTCTCTGTAACAAACCCATATGGAGAATTTTTTCAGTTCGTCTTCAGTCCGCTTGCCTTTCAAGAACCTCATTCTATATTGTGGTATTGCAAAGAATGAAACAACTGCATACACAAAGTCCTTTCTGCAAGAACTTAGAAACTTCTACCCAATAGATGCTGCTCTTTAGTCTGATCCCAGGTTAAAGCATGTGTGTACATTGTATGTACATTGAATGTTTCAAGTTTTCCAAATTTGACCCATTCTGTGTTATTACTGTAAGGCAATGTTACAATGGAAATTACTTTTTTTTGAAAGAGTTTAGGTGATTGAATCATTCATACAAACCCCAATTAGCTGCTCAGACTGATACAACTATAGTCCATGGATACTTACAGATGAATGACTTGGGTAAAATAAACAAACTAGATGTAAGTAATGAGAAACTTACTGGCCTTATCTCTCCTTTTCCTTCCCACCTTTGTTTCATAGGCAAGTTCAGAGCCACAAGAGCAGACAAGGAAACTGACTGATATGCTACAAGGATAGTTAAGATCACTTAAAACAAGATAGGCCTATATTTTAAAGGTGAATTCAGCAATTGAATTCAAAGTTACGGTGCCATACTTTAATTCACAGTGCCAAAATAACTGCGTTGCAAAATTCCCTTTGTTTTTCCTCAAGTAACTCAGAATATGAGTTGGCATTGGCCTTGCTTAAAAAGTTCCTGGTTCCTTATTTTGTGTGGCCTGGTTTTTAGAGCTGAGGTAAAGTAGGGAAGTTGATAACCAATGCAAATAATTTTAAAAGTGGGGTTTTTGTCTGGTTTTGTTTTAGGGTGGGAGGTGGAAGAGAGAGAACATTGAACTTTTCCTCAATTTCCTCCTTTACTCTGATTGCAAAGGTCTGGCTTTGGACTCAGAGATCAATCAAAAATCTTGTGATTGCCAATTTCCTTTGCATTTGCAGAATGCTATGAAGGACTGAACTGAGGGAGGTAAATTTACAAGTTAAATATTCTTGTTTTTCTTTTTTGCCAATCATCAAGATATTGTTTCCAGGCATAGAAAATCTTTGCCTTATATATCTGTGACAATAACTTCAGACACCTGTAGTTAGCCTATCTATCTTTCTGTTAGAGATTCATGTATAGGAAAAATTCCTCCTTGTCTAGGCCCATGGCCACTTCATGAACTCAGCAGCTACTTGACTAAACTTTACTTAATAGCGTTTGAAATGTACAATACATGATTGTACATTCATGATTCAGGTAGCTCTATGGACAGAGAAGGCAACCATTCAGTATAACTCAAAAAAATCATTAGTAGCCACATGAAAATTATAAATAGCGAAAAACAAGTCAACTTTAATTCCTAACTTTGTTGGACAGAACTAATTTTTAATTTTTAAATTTAAATTAATTTAAATATTTAACCAGTCCTAGTTCCAATTTTCTCTTCCAGGATATCAGGAAAGGAGTGGTAGTAAATGTTTATTGCTTATGTTGTACTTTCTATTCTTGTATAGCTCTAATTTTTTTTATGGTATGGAACAGAGTTCAATACCAGAAGATTCTCTCCCTTGTTCTGCCCAAGGCAGAATTTTGCAACCTGATTCTCCAGAAAATAATTTCATCCCCTGATGGACTTTTTAGTTTTTCTGAGCAGCATTTCCCACCCCAAAACAGTGATGTTTTTAGAGGTCAGGTAGATTATGTTAAACATAATTTAGAGAGAAAAACAAAACGTTTTAAGGGAATTCTTCCTGAAGTTTATACTGAGAATATTTTAAAGAGATGAGGGAACTAAAGATTATTTGTATAGCCCCTCTACCTCCATCTATCTATAATTTTTTGTTGTTTTAAATCACTGTTACATGATGATAATAGTGTTGTCCCATCCAGACCCTCACTCCCATTTCACTATGGGTCATTGTATATGTATTTTGTCTTGTCTACAAAATGCCTCTCAATCACTGTAAAGTATAGCAATACTGAAAACTCAAGAGAATGCACCTTAGGGAAGGGGGGCTATCTGCTTTCACAGAGGTAGGGAAGGGGAAGAACCTTCTACCTTTGGGACAAGATCAAATTTGGAGATTTAGCCATAACATTCCCAGGGAATGTAGTGTCAAACATCCTCTTGCTATTGGTCTATGCCTTCACTAGCTGGATTAAAAAACATACTGAGGCCAGTCTTTTAGCAGGGGAAAGATTACTACATATACTTATATGCCTCACAGCTTTTTGAGGCAGCTGGGGACTGCCTCTCCCTAAGGATTCCATTTACTACCCTGTGATGGATTAAGCACAGTCACCTTTTCCTCTGTCCCTAAGTTAAATAAAATAATATGGCAGGTAGAAAATGCCCAGGTTCAGTATGGTATTATGCTTGTTTGTTTGTTTGTTTTTTTTCTCACCATGTATAATCTGAAGTTAGCATTAGTTACTTAAATCTCCCAAAAGTGTCTCCAGCAGTATTTGTCCCCTTTAATAATCATTTAGGGATAGAACCTTATTTTAAGGAAAATGCAATTAAGGGAACTCATGCAACTTTGTTTTCTTTCCCAAGAACCGTTCTGAGCAGTTTAATTTATTGAGAGGAGAGGCTGAAGCAGCCACTCTTTTGTTTACATGGAATTATGGTTTTGATTGTTGTTTTTGCTCTGTATTAGAATCATAAATAAATAAAGTTTTTTTACATTATTTTCAGCCAGGAGCATCTCTGTAGTTTTTCTTCATTCGGACTCTGACCCTATAAGTTTTCTTCTTTTTTTATCATTGAGAAAAGAACTCATTCTTCATTTCATCACAAAAGACCTTTGCAAAGCAGAACAGATTGAAATGCTACTAAGAAGATACAACTGAAAAAATCCAAATGGGATCCAAGTATGAGAGGGGTGCCAATTCACATTTTCCCCTGATCATAAGAGTAGCCCACCACCACTGAATTCCATTCTCTAAAAAGAAAAAAGAAAATGATAAAGGTTATATAGCATAGTCTCTTAATGAGTTCCTTTAATCTTTCACCCCACACTCTCCTGCTTTCCATCTACTTAAACATTTTCTGAACTTCCCAAGTTTGGTTTTCTAACACCAACCCCAATTTCTGACAAAGTAGTTGACCCAGTTAGGTACCAATTACACCTCAACCTAAGGTTTATTTTTTTTGCCTCACCTCAGGGGGTTCAATGAAAGCCAACCAGTCTGATGCATGTGTGGGCAGCAGCCCCATGGATTGACATTTATAGACAGCTAAAGCCAATCCCATGAGGTTCCCAATAAGATAGACCAATCCCTGCAGGAACTTCTGGCTTGAACTCTCTAGCATCTTGAAAGCTGCAAAGACAATAAAAGAAATTATCAATATAGATCTAAGATGCCACAAATTAATACATACAAGGTCATATTAAGACTGAGCCACTTAATGAGGAACTGAGAATTACAGAAAAAAAGAGAAACTCAAATATAGCAATTTAGCCTCATTTTGCACTAAAAAAGGACTTTGTCTCAAGTTACTTCAATGGGTATACTCTTTAATGAACTGGCTTTTGTTCCCCAAAGACTCTGAGGAAAACAGATTGTGGTTCCCACTGTGCTAAAATTTCTTGGAAAAAACTGTGCACCCAGAATACTTACTGGCTGAAATGGCCATAAGTGCTTGAATGGGCCGCCAAGCCATCATACACACCATCATGGTAGGGAAGATGGAGATAGTGTTGCCTGCCATGTACATGATGAAAAGGTTCATCGGGATCTGTTTGAGAGGACCCAGGGCAATATCCCAGCAACGCTAGAAGAAACATGGTTATTTTACATCTATCAACTACTAACATCCCCCAAACCAATTATGGCTGATATCTTCATCAAGGTTTGTCAGCAGAATGTCTTCTCAAATTAGTTTTCCACTGCTCATCTGAGGATCTTTCATCTGAATGTTAGTCTAAAAATTTTAATAAATAGGCCTCTCATTGCTATTTTCTATCTTCCAAGGGGTTATTCAGGGCCCATTTTCTCCAGCTTTCACTGGTGGAGGAATGAGATGACTTTTGTCTTTATCCCTGCCCCCTTTTGTCCCAAGAGTTGTCTCTAAAAGGTCCAAGGTTTTAAGTCATTATCTTTAAAGAGATACTGTTCTCACTAGTGAAGAAAGGTGAAGTGCAGATGTTTCAAAGGTAATGAACACCTATTTATATCTCTGTACCTTCTCTACCAGGATTCGATCTGTTTCCTGAACGCTGGTATCTGGTACTTGCTTGTCCAGATAACCCACTGGATACATGGAATCTCCCTGGCCACCGCCCCGGTCACTTCGGCCCCTAAAGAACAGACCAAGAAGAGGCGAGAGGTTTTCCCAACCTCATATCCCATGCAATCTCTTGACACTCTCCCATCATGAGCTTCCCCCTCCCCCCAAAAAAACAAAAACAACAAAACCCTGCCTCTTTCTAGGTTAGCATTACCATCTTCTCAGTCACCCATGTTCATAATTTGGGATCATCTACAAAAGGAAGTATTTAAGGCAAGATGATATCTGAGGTCCCTTCATAGTTCTAATCTATAACAAATGAGTCTTCAGGTATTAAGTGCCTTCTTTGTGACAGTCATTCTTGTTAGATGCTAGACCTAAAAGTACAAAAAAAATATAACCATCCTTGCAAGGAATAAGAATACATAACAAAGACATATACATTAAATGGAGAGTAGTTTTGAGAGGGAGAACACTAGCAGGTGGGGACATAAGGAAAAATTAAATCGAGAAGATAGCTCTTGAGCAGCATCTTCATCAAGAGAGGTGTTCAGAGAAGATAAGGAAGGAATGAATTCTAGGATGTAAGACATTCGGTGTAAAAGCACTAGGATAGGAGATGGCATATCTGTGTGAACAGAGAAAGGTTCAGTTTGGCTTAATTGTATAACGTAGGAGGAATAATTCCCACTGAAACTATAAAGAAGCTGCAAGACTAGAGCTCAGAAGTATGTTTTATCCCAAAGGTAATAGGAAGACCTGAAACTGATTTAAGTTGGTGAATCGCATGGTCAATTCTATGTTTAAAGAAATTATAATTTGGCATCATTGTGCAGGATGGACTGCAGGTGAGAGACTTAAGTCTCCTATCTTCCAACCTGTGCCTCTTTCAGGTTCATCCTTATCATCAATGAAATACATAGTAATCTTCCTAATGCACAACTGATTCCATCACTCATGCCCCAAATACCTAGCTAATAAAGTTTAAACTCCTGATTTATCTTCCTGGGGCAGGGAGTCTTCCATACTCCATTCCATCATCCATCTAAAAGACAAAGGGATTTTCCTAAAGACCACATCAATCCCCTATTCAATAAACTCCAGTGCCTCCCTATTATTCCCAGAATGAAATGCTGTTTGACATTTAATTTAGCATTTCACAGCCTGGTCACTTGTTTCTTTTAGGCCTCCTTACACCTTGCTCCCCTTCACATATACTATGATCCAGGGATACTGGCTACCTTTCATCTCCAAACTCCATGCCTTTTCAGTGGCTGAACTCTGGGCCAAGGATGCTTTTTCCCTCATCTTCCCTGGCTTCCTTGTCTTAGGTCAAAACCTACCTTCCCTCTGTGACTGTCTACAATTTACCAACTATGTCTACGGATAATGATCCCTCTTACATCAGAAGTTGAATTCTTTGAAGACAGAATCTGTAATTTTTTTTTCTCCTCTTAGTTCATAAAGTTCATAAAGCATGTAGAAAGCCTATAATAAAAGACCAAAGACTGACTAGCAATCAAGGCCTTCTACAATCCGGTTCCCTGACAGCTGTTTTATTTTCATTCCTGTTTCACCTGAACTGGATTACTGTCCCTTGTTCTCACCCTATCCTCAATGCCTAAAATGAACTCTTGTGCTTGGTACACAGTAGGTTCTTAATAAATGTTTGCTGACTTTATTGATTTATCTTTTCCCATTCAATCTCCATTTGTCGAAGTCCGTCCTTTTCTTCAAGGCCCATAAGATGGCACTTCCCTGATTTCTTCTCAGGATGTTTAAGGCCTCTCCCCTTCTCCAATGTCTCAGACTATTTTGCCCGTATGAGTGTCCCTCTGACACACTAGGAGGGGTGGGGTAGATGTGCGCAGGCAGGGCGTCTCACTCCTACTTAGAAAGCGCCTAGCAAGCAACGGTAGG
>JAJPUD010000285.1:108104-124366 GCA_023553655.1 Myrmecobius fasciatus
CAGCCCCGGCGAGCACGACCCCTCTAAACCCCGGCCTCACCTCCAGAATATCATTTCCGGGTCAGTCCTACACGTCACTTCTGGTCTTGCTCAGGCTACGAGACCCTGAAGGGTAGAACTGAACATGCGTGGGAGGGAGAGGAAAGGGGCGAGGCCTGGAGTTTTTTAAAGGGGATGGGTCTTCCCAGCCTGAGGATTTTGATCCTCTCTTCCGATAATGCTGCTACCTACCCCGTTCCCTCCCCATTCTTCTTTTTCCCTTCATCAATTTCTCTTCTCCACCTTCCTCTCTCCCCCCGCTTGCCTCTGGTCCCTTAAGTAGGCATTTAGGGAAGAGCCCTTCGATGCACGTTCCATTGTGAGGTTCCCCCGCAGAAAATTGAGTGAAGAGAGTAGTATAGCAATAGTAACAATTGAACTGATTCCCAAAGGGATTGAGATAGAGAAGGTTGGAGAATGTACTTTGTAGCCAGAGATAATGACCTGGGAAAGGGAGGATAAAGAATAGTGTTAGAGGTTCAAGGAAGGAGAAAGATGGAATAAAAAAGAATTATCAAGTAAAAGAAATTTCTGAGTTCACGAAAATGCAAGTGGAACACTGCAAGACCTACGGTTACAACTATTTGTGGATATGATGTAAACAGTCCTTGATTGGGTGTGTGGGGAAAGTGGGAGAGATCCCAATCTCAAAAACCCTCCTGTTGAGATAGGAGGGGTCCCACCCACCTATTCTTAGGCAAACTTGCAATTCAATCAGAAATCTTGGCCTAGGGCATAATCACTGCCCTTTACGAATGGTAGCCCCTAATCTCCCCAGCCTGAAGCCTTAGAAGGCAAAATAAAAGAATGACTAAACCCCAAGTCTTCACTGACTTCCCACTAGGGGAAAGACCCGCTGAGTCATGCTCAGTGTGAACCCCCCCCCCCCAGGGGGAAGCCCTAGCAGGCTCCGCCCACTCGCAAGAGTTTGTTCTTTTCTGTGAAATAAACTTTTTTACCATAGGCTTGCCTCATTCAATAGGGATTGGTAGATTCTTCATGAAGCCTGAGACTGGCCAAAAGAGGGGTCCCACACCATCTCCCCTCTTCCACGCACCTCATCAGCACCATCTCCCCTCATCAGATATTTTGAGGGGAAATGTAAGAGCAGACCATGGTAAATAGACGGAGGAATTGAGAAGTTTGGGTACTTGAAGGAGCATCAATATGTGTAATATGAAGGCAAGAGTTGAGAAATTAATTATTTTTTATAGAGACGTATGGCACACTAGGTTTTAAGCATTGATGGAGTGCAGCTTCTTTTTTTTTCCTTTGCATTAATTAATTTATATTTTGATATTTATAATATAAAATTATCATTATCTTTTTTTATTAATACTTTTTTTATTTGCAAAACATATGTATGGGTAATTCTTCAACATTAACCCTTACAAAGCTTTCTGTTACAAATTTTTCCCCCCTACTCCCCACCCCTCCCCTAGATGGCAGGATATCCACTACATGTTAATTATGTTAAAATACTTGACAAATCGAATATATGTATGCATATTTCCACACATCATTTTTGTGCAGGAAAAATCGTATCTACAAGAAAGAATAATCAGATAAAGGAAATACAATGCAAGCAAACATCAATAGAGAGCATGAAAATGTTATGTTGTGGTCCACATTTCATATCCCTCTCTCTGGGTGTATATGGCTCTCTTCACCAAACAATTGGAACTGGTTTGAAGCATTTTATTGTTGAAGAGAGCCATGTCCATCAGAATTGATCATCATATATCCTGCCATCTAGGGGAGGGGTGGGGAGTTGGGGGAAAAATTTGTAACGGAAAGCTATGTAAGGGTTATTGTTGAAGAATTACCCACACATATGTTATGCAAATAAAATAAAAATTAAAAAAAAAAAAAGAATTGATCATCATATGGTATTGTTGTTGCTGTGTATAATGATCTCCTGGTTCTGCTCATTTCACTCAGCATCAGTTCATGCAAGTCTCTCCAGGCCTCTCTGAAGTCGTCCTGTTGGTCGTTTCTCACAGAACAATAATATTCCATAATATTCATATACCATAATTTATTCAGCCACTCTCTAATTGATGGGCATCCATTCAGTTTCCAGTTTCTAGCCCCTACAAAAAGAGCTGCCACAAACATTCTTGCACATGTGGGGCCCTTTCCTTCTTTTATGATTCCTTTGGGATATAAGCCCAATAGCAACACTGCTGGGTCAAAGGGTATGCACAATTTGATAACTTTTTGAGTATAGCTCCAAATTTGGAGTACAGCTTCTAAGGGACATGTAGCAATAATCCTAAAGCCATTAGACATTGGGAGTGATGTAGTTAAAATGATATATTTCTTGTCCTAGCTTCTAAAGGGAGATTAAGTGATAACCTTAAGATCCCCTGGCCTTAGGAGTAATATAGTTCTACCAATGTTGCTGGCTATCTGTTAGTCAATAATTACAAAGTTTTAGAGACAATAATGAAATGCATACCAGACCACTTCTCAAATCCACCTGTAAGCCATAAAATTAACATATCTGTGATATGAAGAACCTGGTTCTAACTTTTTTCTACAATTTTATATTCTTGTTCCTGGTTCTTTGCTAAATTCTTTTGGAATTTAACCTGCTGTAAGTGGAATTAGAGATGCTCCTTGACTTGGAGATGGGTCCGAGCCTGCAAATTCTTTTGAAACAACTCCAGACATCAGGCTGGAACCCCAACTTTTTGAGGTCTTCTTTGAACCCCAATATTTGATCTTGTATAGAGAGAGTCTGCTTTCCCCTGACTTCACCCCCTCCATGTCAAGGTAAGCCTCCCCTATTCTTTTCTCTCTATATCCTGTAGCTAGGACACCCCAACCACCTAGGAAGGCTTGCTGAATCATCAGGAGTTCCACACTGAGCAAACTTTCCTTGATTGGGGACACCTGGTCTTGGGAGTTCTTGCAATTCTCCACATAGGTTCCTTCCTGACTAGGGAAACTTTGCCATCTCTTTCTTCATCCTCCTTGGGATGCTAGAGCAGGTGAGGTGCAATAAGAATAGAAATTTAATGGCTTTTGGCAAAGATGGGACAGTCCTCTTCCGTGTCATTTTTGTCTGTGTCTGCATCTTTCTGCAAAATATCTGTGTTTTGTTTGTTCTGTGAGCTAGATTTTGTTACCTGGAAAGATTTAAAATGGAACTAATAAAAAAAAATTTTTTTTTAAACCTCTATGCTGTAGTTAGAATGCTGGGAAAGATTTCTTAACAAACTTGAAAGGGAAAAGTCTGAGTTTTTTCCGGTGGACCCCAGTTCTGCCCAAGCTCATCACTACAGAAATAAAGGTAGCTAATTAAAATTATAGAACCAATAAAATAACATCTTAGCAAATTCTCAAGGTTTTGAGACCAATGATTAAGGAATTTGGCAATTAGTCATTTTAAGATTGCAAAGGAAAAAATTCCTGAGACATCTGGGACAATTCCAGGAATTTATCCCATTCTGAAAGGAGGGTGAAAAAAAAAAAAAACTTTTTGCTAACCTTTCCTTGACTCTGGACTCCCCTTCTGCTCCCATTGGAAAAGGAAAATTTGGTTCATTTTACATAAAGGCTAAGGTAGCGCCTCAGAAGGTAGAGACCCACTCCAAAATCCTGATGATTTATCATGCTCCATTTCCTGGAATCCTGAGGATATCTCAGTTGTGAGGATTGTTATCAAGATCAATATAGCCCATGTCCCTCTAATTAGCTTCTCTCATCTCATATCAGATTAAGAAAAGAAAATGCTGAAGAACTGTAGGGAAACTCAAATTCTGCCCCAGCTGTAGAAATGGAGGAAGCAGCAACAGCAGTGGGGATCCCACACACCTTGCCCAAGTACTTCTCCAACTCAGCTTGAGGAGTGGGGGTAGGAATGGGGATGAGGCTCCATGGTCAGCATTCCCTGAGTCCTGGCACCTGAAACTACCATCAAAGGGAAATTCTGGCAACAGCTACCCCATCCTTTAGCAGGTTCTGTTCTTCAACTGCCTAGGAAAAATCTGGGTGCCCCTGGCAGCACCCAGCAGGGCAGTGTGAGATGGAAAAACCAATCAGCCTCTGCAGTTGATAATCCTACCATTCTCTGTTTCAGTTGAAGAAATGTATTAGCTAAGTAATTTATGGCAAATTATTTTATCTCTGCCCAGTTTTCTGACTTGTAAAGAGAAATAATAATGATTGTTGGAAGATCAAATGATTGCAAAAGTGCTTAGCATAAAGCAAATGACAAATGAATGCTAACTTTTATTGGGTATAATTGTTTCATAGTTGATCATTTTATATGGGTTTTTAGATGTGACCAACATACAACACCAGTGTTGAGATAAATGATTTGTATGTATGTGTATAAAGTAATTTGGAAGCAAATTCAACTAAATAAAGATTACCACATCTGGGCTCCTCAGAAGTAGGAGGATAGTGCATAATGGAAAGACAATCTCTTTCTTCTTCCCTGACTGCAGCCAGAATACATGAATAGAAAGGGAAGAGAGAAAGAAATAAAATATGCTTAGTTCAGTGAAATTTGTTATTTGAGATTGTCCGGAGCCAGCACCCAGAAGGGGCCCCTCCCCCTCCCTCCCCTTGAGAAAACCACACCTCCAGGGCCTCAGTTCCAGGAATCAGCCAACCTCGGAATGTTTCAAACACCAGATATCTTAATCGACAGAAATTCCTTAAGAAAGTTTCAAACACCAGGTGTCCTAACCGATGGAAATTCCCCACACTCCTTCCCTTATACTCCTGCATTTTTTCTAAAGAATATATATACTGTACCTACACACAATAAACTCAGACCTTGACAAGAATCTGCTTGGTCTCACCTCTCTTTCTCTCGCCCATTACCCCTTCAGGCTGGGTTCTCCTCGACCCCACGAATAACCTCATCCCGCTGGACGGGACATGAGATATGATAGTAATAACTATTTTAAAGTTGTTATTTAAAGGAGTTTTAATCAAGGAGGGAAAGAGACCCATATGTGAAAAATGTAGCAGCCCTTTTGTAGTGGCAAGAAACTGGAAATTGAAGGGATGCCCATCAATTGGAGAATGGCTGAACAAATTATGATATATCAATGTTATGGAATATTATTGTTCTATAAGAAAAGATCAGCAGGATGATTTCAGAGAGGCCTGGAGAGACTTACATGAACTGATGCTAAGTGAAACGAGCAGAACCAGGAGATCATTGTACACAGCAACAAGACTAGATGATGGTCAATTCTGATGGACATGGCTCTTTCCAACAATGACATGATTCAAGCCAATTTCAATGATCTTGTGATGACGAGAGCCATCCACACCTAGAGAGAGCATTGTGAGAACTGAGGGTGGACCACAATGTAGCATTTTCACTCTTTTTGTTGTTGTTTGCTTGCATTTTATTTTCTTTCTCACTTTTTCTTTTTGATTTCATTTTTCTTGTACAACATAATAATTGTGGAAATATGTATGCATATATTGAATTTAACATAGATTTTTTACCATGTTTAATATATATTGAATTACTTGCCACTTAAAAGGGGGATAAGAGGAGGGGTAAAATTGGAACACAACGTTTTGCAAGGGTTAATATTGAAAAATTATCCATGCTTAGATTTTGAAAATAAAAAGCTTTAATAAGAGAAAAAATAAAGGAACTTTAATCAAAACCTACCAAAGGGATATGTAAGTTGTAATTTATTTGCACTGACAGTGTTAACAGAAAATTGAAGAATTTGAGAATTTTAGGAAAACAGAAAAGCAATTCACTGCTACTTTAAAAAATTGGGGCAACAAAACAGCCTGTTTTTCAATAACCAAGTGGCAATTTAATTTGTCTGGAATATTTAATTAGAATTTAGGGAATCTCATAAAGTTAAATCAATTTTAAAATAATTTTTAAATTAGTATATATGCTAAAATTGGAAACTTGATTGTAAATTATGAGACATTTATTTTCACAATTCTGCTCTATCTCAATATTTTAAATTGTCTTGTTTTCTCCCTAAAACAAAAGGGAAAATTATTTAAGGGAACAGGAGGGGAAGTTGATAGTTGGGGTGGGCAACAGCAAGCTCAGCCCCTTCTCTGAGGTCTCTGTCAACTCCCCTTAATTTGTAAGCTTTCCAGTTTTTTTGAAACTATCAGGGTAAGCAAGTCATCAGCCCTGAGAAATCAGTTGTTTGAGATATATAGTTCCCAAATAAGAACTATGTTTACTAAGAATCTGTAAGCTTATTTAATACATAGAAATGATTTCTAATGATTGATCCTTGCACCAGGATGAGTTTAAACTCAAGAAGAAGAAAAGAAAGACATGTTAAAGATGCTAAACAAAATCTCCTATGAGTCCTATGAGACTATGAGACCTGGTAAACTTATATTGCTTATTGCAATTTCATTAGAGTAAAAATAATGTATCTAGCCCTAAACTATCTCTTGGGATTGTAAGTGATATTCTCTTGAGTTTTGAATTTGGGTATTATTGTTTGATGGATCATGAAGATCCACTCAAGAGATACTTCATAAGTTACTCAAAACCTTCCTGAACTGTCATAGGCATATGACATATCTGGGCAAGTGCTGGAAAGATAACCTTGGCCTTTGCTTCAAGGTTGGAGCCTTCTGTCTCAGTTTCCTAGTTCTGTTTCTTTGCTTCCCACCTAATTATTCCTGAGTCTGGCTATCAGGTGGAATTATTACTGCATGATTGGTTGTCAAATGTGACCATTATCTAATTTAGAAAAGCCTTTTATGAATGGCAGGGCCAGGCCTTAGGGGTCTTGACTCAGTCCCTGGAACCCAATCCCAGACTGTTGCTTATTTCTCAAAACAATTTGAGTTAGTGTCTTTGGGGTGGCCTCCTTGCCTTAGAGCAATAGCTACGAAGCTCTTCTAATTAAGGAAGCCTCCAAGGTCACCCTAGGCTAACCATTAGAGGTTTGAACTCCCTACCAGGTTCAAAGCATTTGGGAAGCATTGAACAGACCTCAAGCCTTAACAAAATGAATAAAAATCAAAAAAGAACTCTCACCATAGACAGCTTTTATGGAAAGAGAAGAACAGACTTCAAATCCTGAGGTTCCTAAAGACAAAGCAACACCAGATGAAGCCCCAAAGGGAGACATGAGCTGCTTCCCATTTCACAAAGCTTTCATGGAAGAGTACATAAAGGATCTTAAAATAGAAGAAAAATGGGGAAATGAACTGAGATCCTTGCAAGAAGGAATGGCAAAAGCATATATTGTTCTACAAAAGAGATATGAAACTGGAAACTGAATAAAATGCCCATCAATTGGAGAATGGCTGAATAAATTATGGTATATGAATGTTATGGAATATTATTGTTCTGCAAGAAATGACCAGCAGGATGATTTCAGAGAGGCCTGGAGAGACTTGCATGAACTGATGCTGAGTGAAACGAGCAGAACCAGGAGATCATTATACATGGCAACAAGACTATATGATGACCAATTCTGATGGTCATGGCTCTCTTCAACAATGATGTGATTCAAACCAGTTCCAATTGTTCAGTGATGCAAGAAAGCCATATACATCCAAAGAGAGGCATGTGGGATCTGAGGGTGGACCACAACATAGCATTTTCATTCTTTCTGTTATGTTTGCTTGCATTTTGTTTTCCTTCTCAGGAAGAGAAGGAAAACCTTCTTGTAGATCTGATTTTTCTTGTACAGCAAGGTAACTGTATAAATATGTATACATATATTGGATTTGTCAAGTATTTTAACATAATTAACATGTATTGGACTACCTGCCATCTAGAAGAAGGGGTTGGAGAAAAGGGGAAAATTTGGAACAGAAAGTTTTGCAAGGGTCAATGTCGAAAAATTATCCATGCATATGTTTTGCAAATCAAAAGTTTTAATTAAAAAAGAAAGAAAGAATGCCCTCCAGTCCCTTGTGAAACCTATTTTCACCAGTCACAAGCTAGAAAAAATAATCAAACAAGTCTGTCAGGCCTGCCCTGTATGTGCCCAAGTAAATCCTGAAGTAACTACTAACCTCCCCTCCTTTCCTCTTCTGTCCTGAAGACGATCCAGAGGAGGAGTCCATACTTGGCAGAAGACTGGCAGATGGATTTTACACATATGCCACCTTGCAGGGACTTGAAACTGCTTTTGTTGACACTTTTACTAATTCGGTAAAAGCCTTCCCTTGCAAGACTGAAAAGGCTCAGGAAGAATCAAAGTTTTTGCTAAAGGATATCATACCTTGTTTTGACTTGCCCAGCTCTTTACAGAATCACAATGGCTCAGTCTCACTTCTCAAATAACCCAAGCTATGACTGAGGTATTTAAGATTATCATCTCCACTCTGCCTGTCATCCTCTCTCCCCAGTGCTTCACGCCTTTTAAACATTATGGTGCTTGTACCCTAGGCCTGAGAACTGTTTTCACTGTGTATGTTGCCACTGTTTCACTTACTGCCCCTACTACACCTTTGAGGAGTCAAAAAGCAAGGATTTGGGAGAAAATGTTCTTTGATATTTAAGGAAAGGTGCAACTATGATAGTTTCCAGGGTTAGATATTTAGAACATGAGAATTTCCTTTCAAATCTGACTACCACAATGAGCCAACTGGCCAATGAAGCTGCACACTCTTTTCGAGAGATCCAGGAATCTCTGGACTCTCTTGCTAACATGATTTTAGATAACCAATTGGCCTTGGGCTATCTTTTTGCCTCTCTCGGTGGTGTCTATGCCCTTGCCAGCACTCCTGATGTATGTGCATCAATAACTCAGGGAAGGTTGAACTTTGTACTGAGAGTAGGACCCTCTCAGTCCTAAAAAGCTGGCTGGATTCAAGAAATTGTGACAGCCTCATCTTCCCCTCCCCCAACTTCTAGGTGGTTACTAGGGTCCCTAGTAACCCCCATAACTATCTCCATTTTTGGTTATTCTTTTTTTTTTTTTTTTTTTTTTTTGCTGAGGCAATTGGGGTTGTGACTTGCCCAGGGTCACACAGCTAGGAGGTGGTAAGTGTCTGAGACTAGATTTGAACTCAGGTCCTCCTGACTTCAGGGCTGGTACTCTATCCACTGCCTCACCTAGCTGCCCCAGTGGCCCCTACATTTTTAATCTACTTGTGAACTTTGTTTCTTCCCAGACTCCAAGTCATGAACTTCTGACTACTTGTTCAACCTATCCCCTGCTACCTGAGTCTGAGACTCAGCTTGCCCTGGAAGCTGCTGCCAACTCTTCAAGTCACGTGTCTTCCCTCCTCAATCTGGACCCCCGTGCAGGGCCAACTCTACACCTCTTATCAGCCTGATGCAGCTCAGAAGATGAGACCTTCATCCCTTTGCCCCAAATGAATTTGGTGCAGCCTGTAGGGGAGACGTAGCATAATCCTAAGGCCACCTGGCTTTGGGAGTGATGTAGTTAAAAATGATATATTTCTTCCCCTAGCTTCTAGAGGGGCTGTAGTGATAACCCTAAGGCCCCCTGGTCTTGGGAGCGCTATAGTTCCACCAATGTTGCTGGTGTCAGATGACAATATGTTGGTCAATAATAACAAAGTTTCAGAGACAATAATGAGGTGCTTTCCAGACTGCTCCTCAAATCCACCTGTAAGCCATAAAATGAGCATGTCAGTGACATGAACCACCTGGTTTCTCTTACTTTTCCCTATAAATTTATCTTCTGCTCCTGGTTCTTTGTGAACTTCTTTTGGAACTTAGCCTGCTGTAATTGACATTATAATTACAATAAACTTGACTTGGAGATGGGTCCACGCCTTTAAATTCTTTTGAGACAACTCCAGACGCCAGTCTGGAACCCCAGCCTTTTGGGTCTCCTTTGAATCCCAACAGCAGATACTATCAGAGTAGGTTGATGAGTAGGGGGAGAAGTATTCAGAGAGATATCTTTGTGATTCCAAGCCCAGTACTCTGTTTCCCTATACCACCTAGCTATCCCAATATGAATATGAATTATGAATATTAGACTAGAGATATTTACTGAAAGATATACAATCTCCAGTGGAAATCAGCAACTGTCTGATCTCACTTGATGTACTATTTCATTAAGCATAGCCAGCCCTGAGTTTAGCCTCTAGTATTCTAAGGCTTGTTGGGCACCTTTGTTACCAAATGTGCAATGGTGCTCACCAGGATTCTACCTTTGGGCCACCAATATTTTATAACTAAGCAGAAGGTTAGAGGGAATGTTATAGTAACATCTGCTTCATGGGGAACATTAATTTAGAACAGTCACATCTGAGACCATCTAGTTTTCTCATTTTTACACATGAGGAAAATGAGGCTCAAAGGGATGAAATGATTTGCCAAGAGTCACATAAGTGAGAGTTAGTATATTCGAGATTTGAAACCAGGTCCCTATATTCCAAGTCCACTGTCCTACATTGCACCTCTAGCAATGACAGGAAAACCAATACATTTATTCACATGAATATTACAGCCTTGATGTGCTGCATGAGGGAGTTAAAGTTGCACCAGTGCAAAGATGGGAAGAATAGCTAAGCTGTACTAAGTGGACAAAAGAGAATTTCCTACTGGAGGCAATAATTTTTAAAGTTTGAGAGATTCATTTTTAAAAAATGTTTTCCTTATGTTTGCTTGCATTGTGTTTCCTTTCTCAGATTTTTTTTTTCTTGTAGATACGACTTTTCTTGCACAACAATGATAAGTGTGGAAATATGTATACATATATTCGATTTGTCAAGTATTTTAACATAATTAACATGTAGTGGATTTCCTGCCATCTAGGGGAGGGGAGGGGACCAGGGGAGAAAAATTTGTAACAGAAAGCTTTGTAAGGGTCAATGTTGAAGAACTACCCATACATATGTTTTGCAAATAAAAAGCTTTAATAAAAAATTTTTTTCCTTTAAATTTTTTTAAACTTTTATTTTATTCTGAACTTAAGAAATAAACCAAGCATTTCCATAACATAGTAGAATAGAAAAAAAGATAATTGAACATAAAACTGAAGATTTATTATGTACAACTTGCTGTTCCTTTTTAATATATAATAAAGTTATGTAATTTTCACTCTTCCCTCTTTTTTCTCCCTCCCATCCCTAATAAATAAGGCAAATTATTAGACACAAATATATGTATGTATGTGTATATATGTATATATACATATATATACACACATACAAAAAAAATTCTATACATACTTATATTTATCAGTCCTTTCTCTGGATGCAGATAGTGTCTTCATGTGTTTTTTGTAGTTTATTTGGGTATAATAGTCAAAAATAGTTACTCAAAGTTGTTCTTAAAACAGTATTGCTGATACTTTATACAATTTTTTATGGTTCTACTCATTTGAGTCTTCATTATTTCATTTTTCATTATTCCAAATGATTTTTGTTACTGTTTTTCTAATTCAGTGAAATAATTTGTTGGTAATATAATTGGGATGGCATTGAACATATAAATTAATTTAGGTAAAATTGTAATTTTTATTCTATTGTTCTTGTCTACCCATGAACAATTAATATTTCTTTACCTCTCATCTAGGGGTGAGGGGTAAGGGGAGGAGGGAAAAAGCTTGGAACAAAAAAAAAAAGTTTTGCAAAGGTCAATGTAGAAAAATCACTCATATGTTCTGTAAATAAAAAGCTTTTAATAAAAAAAAACAATATTTCTTCAATTATTTACTTGTATAAAATTATAATTTTGTTCATATTTTGGAGGTGTATTCTCAAGTATTTTATACTGTCTAGATTATTTCAAATTATTTCAAATAGAATATCTCTTACTATCTCTTCTTCCTGGGTTTTGTTGGTGATATGTATAAGAATGCTGATGATTTATGTGGATTTACTTTATGTCTTGATACTTTGCCAAAATTATTGCTTCAACTAGCTCTTTAATTGAGTTTTTGGAATTTTCCAAGTATGTCATTTTATCATCTACAAAAAAAGGGTTTTATTATCTCATTCCCTATTCTAATTTCTTCTGTTTTTTTTTCTTCTCATTACTATTGCTATAATTCCCATACAGTACTGAATAATATTGGTAACAATGCACATTTTTGTTTTACACCTGACCTGTGAAGGCTTCAAGCTTATTCCCATTTTAAATAATGCTTGCTGATGGTTTTAGGTAAATGCTCTTTTATCAATTTCAGAAAAAAATCCATTTATACCAATATATACAAGTGTTTTTAATAAAACTGTGTGTTGTCCTTCATCAAAAGCTTTTTCTGCATCTATAAATATAATAATATGATGTTTTTCTTATGTCAAACATTACATTTATGGTACAAATCCTATGTGGTCACAATGTATAATCTTTGTAATATATTGTAATCTTTTAGCTAGTATTTAGGATTTTTGCATCCACATTCATTAAATTGGGATATAATTTTCTTTTTCTGTTTTTATTTTTTTTTTAAATTGGTATTTTATTTGTTTATTTATTTATTTATTATTTTTTTATAAAGCTTTTTATTTACAAAACATATGAATGACCTTTCAACATTGACCTTTGCAAAAAAAAACTTTTTTTTTCCCCAAGCTTTTGCTTTCTTCCCCCCACCCCCCACCCCTAGATGACAGGTAATCTAATACATGCTAGATAGGATAAATTATATGACAAATACAATACATGTATACATATCTATACAGTTATCTTACTGCACAAGAAACATCAGATCTAGAAAGAGAAGAACAAAAAAACAACCTAAGAAGGAAAACAAAATGCTTGGAAATATTCACAGAAAGCGTTAAAATGCTGTGTTGTGGTTCACTCTCAGTTCCCACAGGTCTCTCTCTGGATGTATATGACTATCTTCATCGCAGAACAACTGGTTTGAATCACATCATTGTTGAAGAGAACCATGTCCATCAGAATTGGTCATCATATAGTCTTGTTGCCATGTATAATATCATTCTTTATGCCTAGATCATGAATCCATTTTGACCTTATCTTGGTATATGGTGTTAGGTGTGGGTCAATGCCTAATTTCTTCCAGACTAGTTTCCAATTATCCCAGCAGTTTTTGTCAAATAGTGAGTTTTTATCCCAAAAACTGGGGTCTTTGGGTTTATCAAACACTAGATTACAATTGTCATTGAGTATTTTGTCCTGTTCTGTTTTTATTCTTCCTGGCTTAGGTATCAGTATCATATTTGTTTCATTAAAGGAGTTTGGTAGGATCTCTTTTTTGCCTACTATTCCAAATAATTAATTTAATATTAGAAGTAGTTGATCTTTAAATGCTTAATAGAATTTACTTGTAAATTCATCTGGTCTTGGTGCTTTTTTTTTAGGAAACTTATTTATTTATGGTCTGTTTAATTTATATTTCTAAAATAGGTCTATTTCTCTTCTGCTAATATAGACAATTTATATTTTTGTAAATATTCTTGCATTTTATTTGTTGAGTTTATTGGTATGCAATTGAGCAAAATAACTCCTTACAATTGCTTTAATTTCATCTTCATCAATTGTGTAGTTCTACTTTTCATTTTTAATAATATAGATTTGATTTTTTGTCTTTCTTTTAAATAAAATTAACCAATTGTTTATGTTTTATGAAAAAAAATTCTCATTTTATTTATTAATTCAATGGGGTTTTTTACACTCAGTTTTATTTTTAGCATTTCAATTTAGTGTTTAATTGGGGATTTTTAGTTTGTGCTTTTTCTAGCTTTTTAAATTGCACTCCCATTTCATTCTTTGTTCTTTCTTCATTTTCTTGATGTAAGCATTTAGACATGAATTTTCCTCTGATTTCTGCTTCAGCTATATCTCATTGGTTTTGATATGTTGTCTTATTGTCATTCTCTTTAATGAAAACATTGTTTCTATTATTTATTCTTTAACACATGAATTCTTTAAGATTAGGTTGTTTGATATCCAACTAATTTTTAATTTATTTTTGTGATCTTTTTTAAATATAATTTTTATTGCATTGTGATGAAAGATCCATTTTTAATAAGGACCCATCTGAGAAAGAATATTAGGAACTTGAAAACTTGGAACTTATTGTTCAAAAAAAGCAAAGTACCAATAAGTAACAACACATGTGCCTGCTTTTCTGTCTCCATACAATATTTATTAGAATACAAATGCATTGAGGCTATCTTTGCTAAAGAGGTGAGAAGAGAAGAGGTAGACTTGCAGATATTTTTCTAAAGAGAAAATAATTTACAATCACACAATTGACTGAAAAGTGAAGAAAATATAAGATCCCATTTATGCTTTTTGTTTGTTGACCCCCTAAAAGAACATTTACTATGGAAGAATAAAATATCTCCTTAAAGACTCTCTTACAGGTAATTCCATGCATATGTACAAATCATATAAGATTCCCCAAAAGATGCAACAGAGATAACTTTGTTTAATGATCTTCATATCATTAATCATTTTATTTGAGCCAAATTGGCCTAACTAGTCATTGTTATAATAGCAATGGAATTCAAAGTCACTGAGATATTAGAGAAACTTATTTCATGTGATTCCAGTGACTAGAGAAAATATCAGTCATGCTAAATGAAGTGACATTTCAAAAAAAGACGCTTGCAGATCTCTCTCCATTTTAATGGATTCTCCTTCAGTTCACCATTTTCAGATTATTCTGTAGACCCCTCTTAAAAAGCCTTCTTTTGTATATATCCATTTCAATCTTGCTCAAATGAAACTCATTCTAGCCACTTTCTAACTGCTTGCCCCCAGACACTGCCCAAATGTCTTCACTTTCACACTGCACTTAATCCTGTTGTCAGTTAGATAAAGTTCATCAAGAACATCAAGGAGGATTCAAAATATATAACAACAAATACCAGTTCAAGAAAGGATATATATTAGTAGAAGAAATTATATTCTTGAGGGTCCATTTTTTCTTTACTTCCTTGTAAATTGTTCTTTTGTTCTCTGCCATACACCTTTTAAAATTTATTCTTTTTTTTTCTTTTTTTCATCTCCCCAACCACTCCCAAGCAGGCTATAGTTAAGAAAGGATATATTTATATACACATATGTAGATATATACACACACATACCTCCATACACATACACACATATCTTTCCTATCCCTGCTGACCCTTTGTTTTAATTCTGCTCCTAACTTGCCTTGCTATTATTTAACTTCCTCATACCCATGGATCCCTCCCTTGCCTTCTTCCCTCACTCTTTGCTTCCCTGTCCATCCATCTCTCGCTTCTGTATTTTATAGATTTTGGAGTATGCTGTACCCTTCATAGTATATATGTAGTATCACCTATTTAACCCATTCCCAATGTGAGTAGGTTTTCAGAATTATGAACCCTCTTCCCCCTTCTAATGCCTCTATGTCTATTCTTCCTCTGCACCTTATTTGTATGACATTACTATTTTTACCTTAACTCAGCCCCAGTTTTTCTTTTGAGCTGCCCTATTTTTGATGATGTCAATCTTAGACGTATGCTATACATTTCCCATGTAAAAAAAAGAAAATCATAAACAATTTATCCATGTTGAGTTCCTTAAAATTAATCTTTGATATTGGCCCTTAATATGTTAAATTTTCTATTAAGTTCAGATTTGGTTGATAGAAAGTCCTGAAAATCTGCAAGTTCATTGAATGTGCATTTTTCCTCCTTCAGTATGATAGGTAATTTTGCTAGATAAGATATTTTTGACCACCAACCTAGTTTTTTTGACTGTCAGTAGATATGATTCTATGTTTATTGTGGATGCTGATAACTCCTGTACAATTCTAACTGTAGCTCCAGCATATTTTAATTGGTTTTTTTTTCTTGTTTCTTACAAAATTTTCTCTTTGATCTGGGGATTTCAAAATTTGGCAGTAATATTCCTATGTGTTTTCCACAAAGGATCTCATTGAGGCAGTGATCAGTAGATTTTTTTCTATTTCTACTTTCCCCTCCTGTTCTATCACTGTAACTGGTTTTAGTTGGCTCATCACATGCCAAGGAAGAGATTTTTTCAATTGGCTAAATATCTAGAATTGTCAGCATCTTCAAGAGTATGTGAATGAACACTTACCACTTAGACTCATTGTCTTCAGCTGAGTTCTGGTGGTACGATGATGCACTTTGAGAAATTATGCCATAAGAGGAAAGATCTGAGGGCCTTCTTCCCCTCTGAGGTCATATGCCCTTCAAGAAAAGAAATCTACTTTCAGCAGGACCTGGGTTCAAATCTTGCCTCAGACATTTAACACTTCCTAGCTGTGTGACCCTGGGCAAGTCATTTGACCCCAATTGCCTCAGCAAAAAAAAAAAAAAAAAAAAAAAAAAAAAAAAAA
>JAJPUD010000285.1:138552-158788 GCA_023553655.1 Myrmecobius fasciatus
CTCTCTCTCTCTCTCTCTCTCTCTCTCTCTCTCTCTCTCTCGTATTCATATTCCTCTGGTTCATGGAGTGGATAGAGTGCTGGATCAGGAGTCAGGAAGACTTATCTTCCTAGATGGGTGACTCTGGACTGGTCATTTAACCTTGCTTTTCTCAGTTTCCACATCTGTAAAATGAGCTGGAGAAAAACAAAATGGCAAACCACTCCAGGATCTTTGCCAAGAAAACCCCAAATGAGGTCACAAAGAGACAAAAATGAAAAAAAAAATGATTATAAACAACAAATTTATATTCCTACTGTTTAGCACAGTGCCTTGAACTTAGTAGGTATTAAACAAGTGCTTTTTGACTAGATATCTTGTTGTGGCAGAGAGGAGAAAGCCTGGAAAGTCAGCAGTGAAGTCAAGAGAAAAAGACATGGCTGTCCTGGACACTTTCCTTAAAGTGGATCTTCTGGGAGGAATCCACCATCCAAGGAAGTGGCCACAGAGCAGAAATTCATTTGCTACTTGTGGTTTATGAGGATTCCTTTGAGCACTGATATTTTTTGTAATTGCCGATGACCACCCAACTAGAATGTGTCAAAGCCTATATCCTTCTAGATTTCAAGGATAGTTAGTATGCTATCTATTATACCATTCCATTCCACTAAATGTATTATTTTAAATAAATACATAAATAAATGAATATTTATTTGATTATATGAACATTTAAGATATCAAGGTATTGCAACAAAGCATTTCTCACTTAGTTCATACCCTCTTATTCCACTAGTTGAATTTTTACATCTTACATGGCTTAGGTTATGAAACTATTTCTAATACATTATTATACAGCCTCTGGACTGATACATTTGGATAAGGAATTCAAGCCAACAAAATAGCCATTCAAAAATTGCTTTTGGCATAAATAAATGGAAAATTGCATGGGCAAGTACTTTCTAGGAAAGCCTTTTGCAGAAATAACCAATTTTTTTTTAAGTCAATGCCATTTAAAATGTCCATTTACTGATTCTACTTGGCCACTGTTACTGGTCAAACAAGTTCTACCACTAGGTACCAAAGTCTCCTTCAATTAAGTGGGCTTCTATTGCAAACCTTCCAGTTTATGTGTTGTATGTGGTATCATGTATATTTTTTGTTAACCTGTATTAATATTGTACAGTCCATGTTTTTAGTATACAATGTTGGGAGGTAGGATCTAAATAGGGAAAGAAGATTTCTTTGCCCTCATTTCTGCTGCATTTTCATTTCCCTCCCTTTTTCAGTTCAAAAAAAAAAAAAGGTCTCCATTTACTGGATCTGATTCATTTCCATGTTGTTTTGAGATTGCCTCGATTCTGGTTCGTGGGCTGCCCCCTTAGCCAGCAGTGACTTGGGCTAGAGGTATGTTCCCTGGAGAAGCTGTTGGTGGTTAGTAATGCCATTCCACCCTGACAATTATCTTTTGTCATTAAGACTGAGCTGCCATATAATTATTTCACTGGTTCACATGATCTATGATCCCATTATGTTGCTTCCCTCAAGCATTTGCTTGGCAGAATGAAGGGAGGAGGGCAGCCATTCCCACAGATCAAATCAAAGGATAAAAACTACATAGTGAGTCATCAAGACAGCCACATAACTACATAAGAATAGCTCCTTCCTTGGGCTGGGTCCAGTCTAGAAAAAAAAATAATTCAGCTAATATTTCCTAAGTACCTACTATGTGGAAAGGTCCTGGTGGGAGACAGCACTTCAATATAATATTAAATAGACCATAGCATCTAAGACTGAAAGAGAGGTAAGAGGGCATCTGCCAACCTCCTATTTTTCCTGGTGACATGTGTCAGGGAAGCCATGGTCCGTGAGGTGCTGGTCTGGCCCAGCAATGGAGTGATCACTGACCTGATGTTGCCCAGTTAGCTTTGGGACTACGCTCTGTGGAGATGAAGGATGTCAAAGTTCCCAAGTCACGACCTGCTGTGGACACAAAAGCTTCCTCAGCATGTACCTTGTTACCATGGTGCCTAAAGTTTGGGCCTGTTTCCCCTCCAACTCTTCCTTCCCCTTCCGTGAGTATAGTTATGAGAGACAGCATGCTTTGGGCTGTGCAGGCCTCAAGCCTGTCTTCTGTGGGAACAAAATGAGCTAAGTATAGGTCAACAGCTGACCAAAGGAGATTGACTTTTTCATAGCAGGAGGATATTTAACAAGGTCATCCCAAGTGGATTCTGCTAAGTGATGCTCTCTTGCTTTCATGTCCTTCCTACCAAGCAGATGTCATTTGGAGCTCTCCCTGGCTGCTTTGCATTTAGGGGACTAGGAAGTGATAGCAACGGCCTGAGATTTTAGTTTTCTGTGCTAATCAAGTCTCAAGGATTTAAATTTTTTTTATGTTTGTTTTTAACATTCATTTAAAAACCTTTTTTTTGAGTTCAAGATTTTCTCTCCTTCCTGTCCTCCTCTTCCCTTTAAGAAGGCAAGAAATTTGATATATATCTCACGCGCACGAGTGTACACATATATGTGTGAGGTTATGTAAAATATATTACCCATGTTGCAGAAAAAGAAAAAGAAACTAAAGCAAGTGGAAAAAAACACGCTTTAATCTGCATCAGTCCATCAGATCTCTCTTGAAGTAGATAGTATTTTACTGATGGATCCTTTGTGATTGTGATTACATCATTGTGTTGATCAGAGTAGCTAAGTTTTTCACTGTTGATTATCGTTACAATATTGCTATTACTGTGTACAATGTTCTCCTGGTTCTGCTCTCTTCATTTTGCAATGATAAAAGTTTTCCTGGGTTTTTCTGAAATTATCCTGATCATTTTCCAATTTAGGGCAGCTAGGTGGTGCAGTGGAAAGAATTCTAGGCTTGGAGTTAAGAAGATCTGAGTTAAAATATGGCCTCAGATATTTAGTAGCTGTGTGACCTTGGGTAATTTACTTAACCCTATTTGCCTCAGTTTCCTCATCTGTAAAATGAACTGGAGATGGAAATGGCAAACCACTCCAGCATCTTTGCCAAGAAGATACAAAGAATCTAACTGAAAACTACCAAGTAACAAAACTAAATTTACATAGGAGAAGGGATTAAACTGTTGTTCACACCACAGTGCACCTCAAGGTTTGGAGGAGATGTTATGGAACTACGATTTCTTGCTATATATTTAAGCAAATGCGTTGGCTAGAAAGTAATTGAGTCAATGACTAGTTCTGAATAGGAAACACCTTAGTGAAAGATCATGAGCTAAAGTAGTAACAGTGTAGCCACTCAGGTAGGTATCAATTGCTCTTGTGGGGATCCAACCTGCCTGTGATGATGCATTTTAGGGGAGTACCTCCAGAGGGGATGCTATACATGGAAATGAGATGTTCCTATTTGTCCTTTACCATTTTCTTCTTAGGTCTAAATCTTATGAACGTTGTTGAAAGGTAGCATTGCCTTTCCTACTCTTCAAACTGGTTCCTAAAGGCTCCTATAATGAACCAAAGTGATTATTCAATCCCACTCTTCATATTCTGGGTACAAGACCTAGGTGAAAACAGGAAATAGAAGGAGGAACTTCATGATGGCAGGATGATGCAATGGAAAGAATGTAAGATTCGGAATCACAAGAGAAATGGGTTTAAATCCTATTCCAGCACTTTTTTTCCCCTGAAGCAATTGGGGTTAAGTGACTAGCCCAGGGTCACACAGCTAGGGAATGTTAAGTGTCTGAGACCATATTTGAACTCAGGTCCTCCTGACTTCAGGGCTGGTGGCTCTCCACTGTGCCACCTAGCTGCCCCATCCAACACTTTAACTGCACACCTATAGGCAAATTATTTAAAATCTCTGAGCCTCAGTTCCCTCATTTTTAAAATAGGGAGAATAATACCAGTAGAATAAGAGGGAGGAAGGAATAAGCATTTATATAGTACGTAATATGTGCCAAGCATTGTGCTTAATATTTCTCAAATACTACATTTGACAAGACAATTTGCAAGATAAATATTATTATTCATATTTCACGTTTGAGGAAACTGGGGAAAACAAAGGTTAAGTGATTTGCCAGGGTCACATAACTGGTAATTATCTGACCTAGCTGCCTCCACAAAGTTTTTGTAAATATCAAATAAGATAATATATGCATATACTTTACCAGGACATATAGTAGTAAATTTAGTAGGTATTAGAGAGTTGTGTAAACCAAATAAAGGTTAAGTAACTTGTCAACATAACAGTTTCTTTAAAAAATCAAAGGTTCCATATCCTATTTTTTATTGTTTTCCGACTCTCCTCATGCTGCTTGGTCCCCTATATCAGAAACAGAAAAATGGCTATTCAATTCAATTTGATTCAGTTCAAGTAAACTAGCTGTCTTTGGCCTTTCAGAATATAAATGTCTTGAGAGCAGGGACTTTTTATACTTCATCCCATTCCACCCTAATTTTTTTTTTTAAGCAGATTGCATTGTTAACCATCGCCACCCCAGTTCGGTTGAATCTTCAACTTCTTCCTATCGACTGATTCCTTCCCTACTGCCTTCAAACACACACACATTTTTCCCATTCTTAAAAAAAACCCAAAACTTAGATAAATGCTATCTTGTCCTCAAGTTATCATCCTATAACTCTCATCTCTTACTTAGTCAAACTCTATCTACTCTTACTATCTATCCTTTCTCTCCTTTCATTCACTTCTTAATCTCTTTTAACTTGGTTTCTGACCTTATCACTCAATTAAACTTGGTACCTTCTAAGTTAACAGTGAGCTTTGTACTGCCTAGTCTTTTGGCTTTTAGAATATCATATTCCAGTCTTTCCAATCCTGTACTATAGTAGCTGCTAAATCTTGTTTGCTGTGTGATACTGTGTTTGCTGAAGCATTTATTTTTGGATCTCTTTCAGGACATGAATGATGAATTCGATTTTTATTTTAACTAAAGCTTGTTATTTGCAAAACATATGCATAGGTAATTTTTCAACATTGACCCTTGCAAAGCTTTCTGTTACAAAATTTTCCCTCCTATCCCCCACCCCACCCCTAGATGGCAGGAAGTCTAATACATGTTAATTATGTTAAAATATTTGACAGATTGAATATGTGTATACATATTTATACAGTTATTTTTCTGTACAGGAAAAAAACAAACAAACCTGAGAAGGAAAACATAATGCAAGCAAACATCAATAGAGTGTGTGAAAATGCTATGTTGTGATCCAGATTCAGATCCCAAAGGCCTCTCCCTAGGTGTATATGGCTTTTTTCATCACTGAACAATTGGAACTGGTTTGAAATATATCATTGTTGAAGAGAACCATGTCCTTCAGCATTGATCATCATATAGTCTTGTTGTTGCTGTATATAATGATCTCCTGGTTCTGCTGATTTCACTCAGCGTCACTTCATGCAAGTCTCTCCAGCCCTCTCTGAAATCATCCTGCTGGTCATTTCTTACAGAACAATAATATCCCATGACATTTATATACCATAGTTTTTTCAGCCATTTTCTAACTGATGGGCATCCATTAAGTTTCCAGTTTCTAGCCACTACAAAAAGGGCTGCCACAAACATTCTTGCACATGTGGGGCCCTTTCCTTTCTTTAAGATCTCTTTGGGATACAAGCCCAATAGAAACACTGCTGGGCCAAAGGGTATGCACAGTTTGATAACTTTTTGAGCATAGTTCCAAATTGCTCTCCAGAATGGTTGGATCTGTTCACAGTTCCACCAACAATGTATCAGTGTCCCAGTTTTCCCACATCATTATCTTTTCCTGTCATCTTAGCCAATCTGACAGGGGTGTAGTTGTATCTCAGAGTTGTCTTAATTTGCATTTCTCTAATCAATAGTGATTTGGAGCACCTTTTCATATGACTAGAAATAGTTTTAATTTCATCATCTGAAAATTGTTCATATCGTTTGACCATTTATCTATTGAAGAGTGGCTTGAATTCTTATACATATGAGACAATTCTCTATATATTTTAGAGATGAGACCTTTATCAGAACCTTTAAATGTAAAGATGATTTCCCAATTTATTGCTTCCCTCCTAATCTTGTCTGCATTAGTTTTGTTTGTACAAAAACTTTTTAACTTAATATAATCAAAATTATCTATCTGGTGTTCAATTAAGAGTTCTAGTTCTTCTTTGGACACAAATTCCTTCCTTCTCCACAGGTCTGAGAAGTAAACTATCCTATGTTCCTCTAATTTGCTTATAATATCACTATATCTAAATCATGAACCCATTTAGATCTTATATTGATATGTGGTGTTAGGTGTGGATGTGAATTCAATTTTTTGCTTTTCCTGATTAAAAAAATATGATAGGCTCTTTTTTGTTTTGTTTTGTTTTGTTTTGTTTTTTCAGTTCTGGGTTTTGGGTAATCCAATGATTCTAAATTAAATTTTCTTGGTCTGTTTTCTTTTTCTTTTTTTTTATTAATACTTTTTATTTGCAAAACATATGTATGGGTAATTCCTAAACATTAACCCTTACAAAGCTTTCTGTTACAAATTTTCCCCCCTACTCCCCACCCCTCCCCTAGATGGCAGGATATCCACTACATGATAATTATGTTAGATTACTTAAGAAATCGAATATATGTATAGCTATTGCATCATTTCTTTTGTGCAGGAGAAATCATATCTATAAGAAAGAATAATCCGATAAAGGAAATACAATGCAAGCAAACCTCAATAGAGAACATGAAAATGTTATGTTGTGGTCCACATTTCACATCCCTCTCTCTGGGTGTATATGGCTCTCTTCACCGAACAATTGGAACTGGTTTGAAGCATTTCATTGTTGAAGAGAGTCATGTCCATTAGAACTGATCCTCATATAGTATTGTTGTTGCCATGAATAATGATCTCCTGGTTCTGCTCACTTCACTGAGCATTAGTTCATGCAAGTCTCTCCAGGCCTCTCTGAAATCGTCCTGCTAGTTGTTTCTTACAGAGCAATAATATTCCATAACATTCATATACCATAATTTATTCAGCCACTCTCCAATTGATGGGCATCCATTCAGTTTTCAGTTTCTAGCCACTACAAAAAGAGCTGCCACAAACATTCTTGCACATGTGGGGCCCTTTCCTTCCCTTATGATTTCTTTGGGATATAAGTCCAGTAGAAACACTGCTGGGTCAAAGGGTATGCATAGTTTGATAACTTTTTGAGCATAGCTCCAAATTGCTCTCCAGAATGGCTGGATCCGTTCACAGTTCCACCAACAATGCATCAGTGTCCCAGTCTTCCCACATCCTCTCCAACATTCATCTTTATCTTTTCCTGTCATTTTAGCCAATCTGACAGGTGTGTAGTGGTACCTCAGAGTTGTCTTAATTTGCATTTCTCTGATCAATAGTGATTTGGAGCACCTTTTCATATGATTATAAATAGTTTTAATTTCAACATCTGAAAATTGTCTGTTCATATCCTTTGACCATTTATCAATTGGAGAATGGCTTGAATTCTTATAAATATGAGACAATTCTCTATATATCTTAGAAATAAGACCTTTATCAGAACCTTTAAATGTAAAGATGATTTCCCAATTTGATGCTTCCCTCCTAATCTTGTCTGCATTAGTTTTGTTTGTACAGAAACTTTTTAACTTAATATAATCAAAATTATCTATCTGGTGTTCAATTAAGAGTTCCAGTTCTTCTTTGGACACAAATTCCTTCCCCCTCCATAGGTCCGAGAGGTAAACTATCCTATGTTCCTCTAATTTGCTTATAATATCACTATATCTAAATCATGAACCCATTTAGATCTTATATTGGTATGTGGTGTTAGGTGTGGATATGAATTCAATTTTTTGCTT
Organism: Myrmecobius fasciatus; assembly: GCA_023553655.1. Classification (NCBI taxonomy): domain Eukaryota; kingdom Metazoa; phylum Chordata; class Mammalia; order Dasyuromorphia; family Myrmecobiidae; genus Myrmecobius; species Myrmecobius fasciatus. Next base: position 146,358 of record JAJPUD010000285.1, read on the forward strand.
TTCCTGATTAAAAAAAAATATGATAGGCTCTTTTTTGTTTTGTTTTGTTTTTTCAGTTCTGGCTTTTGGGAAATCCAATGATTCTAAATTAAATTTTCTTGATCTGTTTTCTAAGTCAGTTGTTTTTTATATGACACAATTTTATCTCTTTTTTCAGTCTTTTGACTTTGTTTTAATATTTCTTGTTTCATGTGGTTGTTAACTTCTGCTTAATCCATCCTAATTTTCAGAGTCTTATTACTTGGATAAGGTTTGTTTGTTTATTTTTAACCTCTTCTGCTGTTATTAATTCTTCTTTCTTCCCAAAATTTTCACTTATTTTTCCAATTCTTTCTTCAAATGCTCTCATTTCATTTGTAAATTCACTGAAACTCTTAAAAAATCGAAACCTCTTCCTTCACTTATTCTAGGAATTCTAGTTGATCTTGCATCTAAGTTATGTTTTTACTTGAGGTTTTGCATGTATATATTATAGAATAATTTCCTTCTTTCAGCTTTGTGTCCTTTGGAGTCCTTATTTCCATCACAGCTCTATACCCTTGGAGAGTTTTTATGTACACTCATTCTTCCAGCCTTATTTCCCAAATTGGAACTTTGTGTTAGGTTCAGGTTCTTCGTATTTCTTTTGGGAATGTCTGGGCCTTGTTTGGCCCTGATCTGTCTTCCCAATATTCAGTCTCTTAGTCTGAACTCTCCTCCTCAGTTGTAGATAAACCAAGTTGAGAAATGAATTTAAGTATCTAGGGTCAGAACCACTTGCTACTTTCATCTGCTCCTAGCCTAGGACACATCCCTAGGTCTATGACCTCTCTTTGTCATTGTATGCAGCATAGATCACCTTGCCTTAGGCTCATGTACAGCCTTCAGTCCACACTGATTTTGTGGCCTGGTGGGTTCTTGTTCCTGTTCCTATATAGCTCTCAGGTCAGTTTCTGCTATACCTGACTGTTTCTTGCTCTAGCAGATGAGCTTGGGCTTTGAGTTTAGTCCTTGGGCTGGCAGATTCTGTATAGCACCTTCCTATCTAGACCTCATTCCCAATGCCTATAGATCTCTGTCTCCTTATTAAACTGTGATAGAAAAATGACTTACTCTGTTTTCTACTTGGATTTCCTGATCACTACTCAGTTTGGTCCTATTTCTGGTCTTTATTGAAGTAGCTTTAGGGGAAAACCAGGCTGTACATATTCCTCCTACTTTACCATATTTACTGTTTTCTCACTTGAATTGGGCTTTAAACAACATTTTGGAATTTAACAGATAGGTTTGTGTGCCTTTCTGATCTTAGGGGGATGATAATCCTGTCTGAGTGAACTCCCCACATTTACCATGGTCTCCAAGGCTTCCAGATATACTCACAATTTCTAGCTTGTGTAGGTCAGTGCCCAAAAGGTAGAAACTTTTTTTAATGACTGTGTACCTTAGAAAAGCCATATATATATATATACTTTAGCTGTGGCAAAAACAAATCTGCCCCAAATTAAGAGAAACTGGAAAATTTTCTGGAGCAGGTTGTCCAAAATTTATTTATAGCCTTTAATAATTACCTAAGATATCATAGACAGTTTTTTCTAAGGAACTGAGCGTTTGTTTTTGTTTTGTTTTGTTTCATTGTTGTTGTTGTTTGCTTTTGTTTTTAAGTAGCCAGGGCTAACCAGTATTATATAATTGAGGTACAAGATGATAAGGTAGTTGATCTAATAAAGATTCTCAAGTATGACTTTTAAAACTTGGTAAAATAAAAACATTTCTTGTGGCATGGCTTATAATACATAACACTTAGAATACTGTCAGGATGAAATCATATTTTTTAATCATGGTGAATGACTTTTTCTTTAATCCATATCTTTCTGGCTTCCAACCTCACCACTTTATTCTTTCAAAGGTCACCTAATCATATTTCCTGTTTCTTTCCTCATTCTCCTCGACCTTGATGCAGGATTCCATGCTTATTCCCTATGCCTCCTTCTCTAGTTTTCTGACTTTTTTCTTGAGCTAATCCTTCTTAGCCACTATTGCTTGTCTCTTTTCCTCTTTCTGACTTGTGTGATTATTCCCCTTGCTTCTATTCTTAGTATTTTTCTCTCTGTACTTTCTCCTTTATCACTGTTTCTTTATAGTTCACCATTTTAGGGCATGATTCCCTATGCCTGATAACTCTTCCAAGCTCAATCATTTCACTTGTCTTCTGTGAATTTTTATGTCATTATTTTATGCTACAATTCAACATGTGATATATTCTGTAGGTATCTCAAGCTCATGTCTAAAACAGAACTTATCTTTTTTCCCCCTCCTCCATATATAGTCCTTTTCTGAATTTCCCGATTTCTGTGGCAGGTGCCTGGGTTCATAACTTCTGTGTCATCACCAACTCTTTCTTCCTCACATCACATGCCTAAATTCCGTATCTTTGGGTTGTCTTCTCAGCATTTTTCACATATGCCCTCTTTACTCACACAGTCACCACCAAAATACTATCTCTTTTACCTGGACTGTGTCCCAACTGATTCCTTTTTTCAGTCTCTATCTCTGTCTCTCTCCTTTATTCATTATCCTTCACACAGTTGTCAGAGTATTTTTCCTAAAGCACTGGTCTATGTCTCTCCTACTCAATAAACATCAATGGCTCCCTCTTACCTTTAGGATCAAATACAAACTTCTGCTTATCATTTAAAGTTTCTCATAACCAGTCATTTTCATACTCTACAATCCGGCCAAAATGGTCTTTTATGCTTTTCCTTACTTGTGGCATTCTATTTCCCATGTCTGTGCTTCTGTGGAAGCTGCCATTGATATCTCTCCTCAACTATGCCTTGTTAAATTTCTAATTTTCTTCAAACTTCAGCTTAGACAGAAGGGCCTACTTGATTTCCCCAGTTGCTAGTACTTCTCCCCCACAATTAGCCTGTGTTTATTTTAAGTTTATATATGTAGAGGTTACCTGCACTCCCAAAAGAACTTAAACTTCATACTGGCAGAGATCGTTTCATTTTTGTCTTTGTATCTCTAGGGTATGCCACAATGTCTCTCATATATTAGGTGTTTAATAGATACTCTTTGATTAATTGGTGCCCCAAATCAAAATCATTATCTTCCCCTTCCATTTATCTAATCCTCTGACTTTCAAATCAATTCAACTCAAGCAATTATTAACTTCCAACTATATGCAACTAGGCTAGGGAATATAAAGAGAAAAATGTTAAAGTCTCTCCCACCTATGAGTTTGTGTTAAGGTTTTATGTCTTTTTTTTGGGGGGGGATGTTGCATTCACATTTTAGGTCATTTTCTTATACTGAGATCACTGAGATATATTTGGAAAGAATTGTCTAAAGTCAACCTGCTGGTAAGGACAGTAGCTGTTAACCCAGTCTATATTCCTATATTCTCTGTCCTCCCATCTGTATACTCATCTGTTCCTCACTGAGATCACCCCCCTTTTGAAAGTAAAAAAATCATCCTAGTTGTAGGTTGAATGGTTAACTGGTTCAATTTGAGGGAGAGTAGCCAAGTTCACCTTACTCCAAAATCTTTTTCCTGATAGTTCATTACTATTTTCTGAGACTTAAACAAATCACATTATCTTATTGGACCTCAATTCCCTCAGTTATAAGATAAAGTTGATGGACCAGACGATCTCCAAGCTCCCTTCTGGCATTAAAATACTGTAATTTTTGATGAGTTCTCTCTAGTGGTTGAAAGAACATTAAAAAGAATTTCTGCTTACTTCAGGATTTTGTGAAGGGTCAGTTCCATTCTAGGATTATCACTTTAAAGATGGAGGTCCTTGGTTCAAACCCCATCTTTTACATTTTACTGTAATCTTGGACAAATCACTGAACTTCTCAGCTTCCGTTTCCTTATTTGTAAGAAGTATTTGCATTAGAGAGATTGTAAGGTCCCTTCCAGCTCTAAATTTATGATCTTGTAATCTTTAAGGCATTCCCACAATTGGACCATAGGGAAGATAACTCATCTGCATGAATAGAACAAAAGTATTCTAGTGCATTATCATCGTGGTGTGGAGATCAGAAGGTTGTCACAGGGAATTTAGGGATGGAAAGGGTCCATTTGATTGTAAGGTCCTTAAGGAAGGAACTTCTTTTTGCCTCTTTATCCCAGCACTTATCACATTGCCTAGTACAAAGTAGGCGCTTAATAAATGTTTATTGAATTGAAAACAATTGATCCTGGGCTCTCCAGCCCTAGGAGTCTAAAAAACAACGCCTGCAATGCGCAAGGTTTGCTGCCAGGGAGCGCTGTAGCGGGAAGTGGGGCGCTGGAGCCTTTGAGAAATGTGGACTCCTCCTTTTCCCTCCGTCCAGGGGCGGGGCGGGAGAGGGTGAGTTGCTATCCCAGCTGGCCGCGCGGCCGCTTTTGAATGGCGCTGCCTGAGGGCCGCACTCCGGTGTTCGGGGAGAAGCTCTAGGCTGTCGGGGCTGCTGCTGAAGAGGCGCCGCCGTACCATGAGCCGCCGGTGAGTGCCTACTCACCCTCCACCTCTTATCCCTTGCTTTCCCCCTTCCCTCCCCCGCTCTGCCAGGTTCGGAGGCCTCCCCCTGAATTCTGTGCTGCCCAGTCCGGAGGCTACTGCCTCGCTCCTCCTGGGCCTGACTGCCTCTTCCACGGAGCCGCTTGAGAAGAGATCGCCACCCGCTCGCAACTCCAGGCTCCCTTCCGTCTCGGGAGCGCGAGCGCGGGCCCGTGCGCTTTCCTGGCTTCTTGAGTTGGGGAGGGGGAGGACAAGTGGGGGGGGGGGGTCGGTGCCACAGCAGAACCCGTCTCTGCTGTCCCGGGGCAAGGAGTTGCGCCTGCTGGGGCCGGGACCTGGCGCGTCCGGGGCGAGGTTGCTGGGCCCCTCCTCGGGCTGCGTTCTGGTTGGGCGAGCGGGGGAGAAATCGAGACCCGCTGTCACGTATTAATTGACCCTTTGGGTGGAGCTGACTTCTGCTGGGCTCTTTAAAACAAACAACAAACAAACAAAAATCCAAAACTTTTGTGCATCTAAAGGAGAAAGACTAAAGCTGCTTCAGGTTGGCCCTTTAAAGATCATCGAACTTGTAGAAAGTGCCTTGTGGCCCACACACTGAATTTCTCTGAAGGCACTGTGGCATCTTTTTTTTTTTTTTTCTGTTTTTTAAAGTTAAGCTTTTGTTTTGCAAGAGGGAAACTTGGAATAGTTGCATAAAATTTGCTGACTGCGCTTTTGAAAACCCTCATTGTGTATTTTCTGAAAAGTTGTTCTTCTGTTACAGTACTCGGCCATGGTATCTTCTTAGGTGACTTAAATATAGAGATAACAAAGAGTTTTGTTTTTCTTTTCTTGTTGCCTTTTGAAGTTCCTTGAAAAACAAGCGTCCAAGCTATTTACTATGGGATTTATCACACACACACACACACACACACACACACACACACACACACAGCTTGAAAAGAGATTTATTTTTAAACAATCACGGTTTTAACCATTAAAAATAGTGTGAAATCCGTACTTCAGTTGCTTAAAATACAGTGCCCTGGAATCTTAATCTACATGTAGTTTGGTAAGTTAAAATATTTAACAGTTAAATTTTTTTTAAAAAATTACTATTATTCCAGTTAAAATATTTTTTTTTTTTACATTTTAAAGGCAGTTAAGTTTATTTTATTTTTTTTTTAAGCTTTTTATTTGTATAACATATGTATGGGTAGTTCCCCAACCTTGATCTTTACATAGCTTTCCAATACAAATTTTACCCCCAGTCCCCTCCCCTCCCCTAGATGGCAGGAAGTCCACTACATGTTAATAATGTTGAAATGCTTGAGAAGTTATGCAAGAAAAATCCTATCTACAAGAAAAAAAAAGAATCAGAGAAAGGTAACACAATGCAAGCAAATGTCAATAGAGATCATGAAAATGTTACGTTGTGGCCCATATTTCATGTCCCTCTTTCTGGGTTTATATGGTTTTCTTCAGTGAATATCCAGTTAAAATATTAAAGAAGTACAAAGGCCCTTAGCAAATAATGCCAAACAACTACAATCCGAACTCTAATGGTGACTTGATGTGAAGGAATTCTCAGAAAGAACATGCATGTGGCTAAGTTGTTCTTTGAAATCAGGTGCCTCTGTTATTGACAATTCCTGACTTTAGAACACTGATTAAGAATGCTATTGTAGGGGCAGCTAAGTGGTGAAGTGGATAGAGCACCAGCCCTGAAGTCAGGAGGACCTAAATTCAAATCTGGCCTCAGACACTTAACGCTTCCTGGATGTGTGACCCTTGGGCAAGTCATTTAACCCCAAATTGCTCAGCAAAAAATTGCCTCAGGAAAAAAAGGAAAGAATGCTATTGTTTTTTCCTAGGTGAATGTAGTTTAGGGTTCGAATAGGTTAAGAAATGCCATGTATGTATGTTTTCAGTTTATGACTTTCTGCCTTTGAGTAAGAAATATTATTGTGTGTTTTACTGTATAGTTTGTGTATATATGCAGTTAGCATTGTGATTTTAAGATATGAAAAGGCCTAGTACAGAGATTGTTTTTTGGTTTTGGGTCATGCACTCTTGGCTGTCTGATGACATCTGTGGACTAAATCCCTTTGCAGAATATTTTAAAACACATACACAAGATAGAATTATAAAGGAAAAACAGTATATTGAAATACTTCTATCAGTTTTTTAAAAAATAATATATATGAGCCCCAGGTTCCCAGGTGAAGAAAAGAATAAAACTTGCATGTCTGCTATTTGCCATGACCTTCCTACAAAGAATTTATAATCTAATTGTAGAAATAAGACCATGGACATGAAATAATTAGACAAGTGCTAATCTTAGAAACAGCTGATGAAATGTAAAAAGAAATGAAGTTTTTCTTTGAAAGTAGAGTGATAGGACTTTGGAGCCCAGCTCTGCCTTTATGAACCTCTAATCTATTTGTATCAGTTTCCTCATCTGTAAAGTGAGGAGACTGATCTAGATCAAAGCTTCTTAAACTGTAGGTCATGATCCTATATAGGCTCACCTAACTAAATGTGGAGGGCTTACAAAAATTTGACAACAGTAAAAGATATCAAATAATCTACTAAGATTTAATTCTTTATATAAAAATAAACAGGTACATCCATCTCATGAATATGCAAATTTGCTTTCATCTTTAATAACTGGTAAAAATCATATGTAAGGTAGTGTTTTAAAATAAATTTCTTTTGATTTATCATTGGTAAGTGTTTGATTTATATACCTCTTCTATTTATCTATATACTTAGGGTGGTTTAAAAATTTCTTGGGTGAAAAGGGGTTGTAAATGGGAAAGGTTTAAGAAGCCCTAGTCTAGATGACCTTTGGAGGCCCTTTCCATATGTTGGATCTATAGGTAGCACTTGAGAAAAGTGTGGTCAGGGAAGATTTCTTGAAGGAGATAACATTTGAATTGAACCTAGAGTGATAGATAGGTTGGAATTAATAAGTTTAGGAATGGACAGAATAAATAAAAGTTCTAAGAATGAATAAATATAATATATGGAAATTGAACTTTTTAAGGAAAAGGAACTTAAATGATGTTTCATTCTGTTGTTTTATAGTGAGGAAATAGAGGTTCAGAGGGGAAAAGGGTCTCCTAGGTACCATGTATTAGAACCCAAGTTTGACCCTCAGTCTTCCAAATCAAAGTCCAGTGCTCTTTCCATTACAAAATGTTAGGGTTAAGCCCTAGAAGCTAGACAGAGAGATGTTTTGAGTCAGAATATTATAGGCAATCGGGAAGTCAAGTACATTCAAGAGTAGGAAAGAGTGATATGATAAAAGTGATATTTTAGGAAAATTAGTCTGACCCTAGAATGCACAATACTGAGAGATAAATAGTGGCAGGCTAGATTTGAAGTGATAAGGTACTAAGGTGGTAGCAGTGTCAGTAGAGAATAATCCATGAGATATTTTTGAAAGAAGAAATGACAGAAATTGGTCACAAATTGGTGATAAAAGATAAAGAGCTGAATTACTTTAAAGATTTTTTTCTGAAAAAATTAAAGAATATTACAACCTTAAACAAAAAGATTTACTATGGTGCTTTTATTAAGTTTCTATTTTTTATTTTTATTTATTTGTTAAAGTTTTTTATTTGCAAAACATATGCATAGGTAATTTTTCAAATTGACCCTTGCAAAGCCTTCTGTTCCAAATTTTTCTCTCCTTTTCCCCCACCCCCTCCTCTAGATGGCAGGTAGTCTAATACATGTTAATTATGTTAAAATATATGACAAATCAAATATATGTATACATATTTATATAGTTATCTTGCTGTACAAGAAAAATCGGATCTACAAGAAAAAAAACCTGAGAAGGAAAACAAAATGCAAGCAAACATCAACAGAAAGCGTGAAAATGCTATGTTGTGGTCCACACTCAGATCCCACATGCCTCTCTCTGGGTGTATATAGTTTTCTTCATCACTATACAATTGGAACTGGTTTGAAACATCTCATTGTTGAAGAGAACTGTGTCCATCAGAATCGATCATCACATAGTCTTCTTGTTGCCATGTATAAGATTTTTCTGGTTCTGCTCATTTCACTTAGCATCAGTTCATGCAAGTCTCTCCAGGCCTCTCTGAAATCATCCTGCTGGTCGTTTCTTACAGAACAATAATATTCCATAAAATTCATATACCATAATTTATTCAGCCACTCTCCAATTTATGGGCATCCATTCAGTTTCCAGTTTCTTGCCACTACAGAAAGGGCTGACACAAACATTCTTGCACATATGGGTCCCTTTCTCTCCTCTAAGATCTCTTTAGGATACAGGCCCAATAGAAGCACTGCTGGGTCAAAGGGTTTGCACAGTTTGATAACTCTTTGAACATAGTTCCAAATTGCTCTCCAGAATGGTTGGATCCGTTCACAATGTGCTTTTATTAAGTTTCCAGAAAAACCTCAAAATTTTAGCTCTGTATAAATTATTTAAGACATTTATAACTAAATAAGGAAGCAGACAATCATTTAAGTTCCTGCTATATGCCAGGTAGTATGCTAAGTGCTTTATATGTAGTAATTCATTTAGATTACCACAACCCAGGGAGATAGTTCCTATCATTAGCCTCATTTTACAGTTGAAGAAACTGAAATAAATAAAGATAAAGTGACTTGCTTGGAGTCACATCTCTAATAACTCTCTGGGGTCAAATTTGAACTCAGGTCTTCCAGATGCCTGACCCTGTTCTCTATTCAGTGGGCCACCAGTGGCCCCTAGATAACATTGCAATCTATTAAAAGAGTAAGTAATTTTTTTAGATCAAACTTTCCCTCCTGAAAATTATATTTTAAAAATTAGTATTTCTTTTGTTCCCATATAAAGTATATGAGTTTTTTGCTTTTTGTTTTATTTAATTCATTCTTCCAAGCCTTTTTATTTAAGGAGCTTTCTTTTTTTTTCTTGCAAATGTGTTTACATGTTAGATTCTAGTTTCTTTGCTTTGATTAAAGAAAAAAAATTCTAAAAATATTTTGAATGCTTTAATTTGATCATGTGAGAATGGAATGTAATTGTTATATAGTATTTCTTTTAATGATTCTGAAGCTTATATCTTTTGACTAAATTTTCCAACAGACCACATTAGCATATTTAGTTATTAGCTTTAGCACTTAATGGAACATAGATTTTTATTGGAAAATAATCAGGTTGAGATTTAGGGAAGTGAAATTGTTTTTCCTTTTAAAAAAAGGGACAACAAATCATAAATCTGATTTAGATTTATATTTTTTATAATAAGTCAAACTTATATTCTGTACTCTTAAAAGGCTTTCAAAATGTGTTTAAAATTGATCGATTATTTTTCAAAGCATGATTTGAGCCACTTAAATTGATACAGGAGTTAATTTTCCTGAATGACTCTGTTTATATAGTCTGTTTTTTTCTTTTATCTTTGCTTTCACTATCTTGCCATTATTTCATTTAAATTTTTACACTGAGTAGGGCAGAATAAATTTACCTTTGGGTTAGGCCACTGTTCAAAACATGGCAAATCAAGTTCTTAGTGGGAGAGTGGAACCTGGAAGAATCATCCTGACCCTCCCAACTGCCCACCCCACTTCCCAAGAAATCTTCCCCTCAATGAGAACTTGTTACCTCATTTTTGACAGAATTTTGGCTTCTTTGTGTCAGTCTTTTTTCCCCTAATTCAGAGCTCTCCCCCGTTAGCTTAAGTGCTTAATCATGCAATTTCTAGATGTTATCATAATGGAAATATCCTCAAAATTTTGATTTATGGGTTTTAGGGTCATATGTCATTTCAATAGTGTCTAAAGATTTTGTCTTTAAAAATGAGGAATTCTTGGGTAAAAGAAGGAAGAAAGGGGGCAGGTAGGTGGGGCAGTGGATAGAGCACTAACCCTGAAGTCAGGGGGACCCAAATTCAAATCTGGTCTCAGATACTTAACTCTTCCTAACTGTGTGACCCTGGGCAAGTCACTTAACCCCAATTGCCTCAGCCAAAAAAAAAAAAAAAAACAGAAAAGAAAAAAAGAATTGTGAGTTTCAGTTTTCTATTTTTTTTAATTTCTACATTTCACAAGATTAATACTGTGTTAAAGAGATTATTAGAAAATATAGAATAAATTAAAAGGGAGGGTGAAAGAAAAAAATAAGCATTTATATAGTGCTTACTACTTTCTAGGCACTGTGCTAACCATTTTCACAAATATTATCTCTTGATTTACTTATATTGCCTTTATATCAGTGTTGCCCAAACTAATTTGCTCATGGAAGTTTTTTTTTTTTTTTTTTTTTAACTTAAAATACATTGATATAGCAACATGGTAAACTGGGAAAAGGGAGGAGAATCAGGCAAATTTGGAGATAGTATAGAAAAAATAAGCCTTTTCTCACATCTGAATTACAGTACATAATATTTTGGTGTTAAGTGTGCTAACAACCTCTTGTTATGGTTAAGACCAGACATCTAGTATTTTAAAAGTTAAATATTATTATATACATTGTTTCATGGAACCCCTAATCACATGAATTGAGTTTCAAACTAGTTCCTCATAGAGAGAAATTTGAAAGGCCTTGTTGGGGACCAGTTTCTATGTTTAATCTTGGGAAAGAATGCAAAGGTCAGCTACCAATTTTAGTACCTTTTGGTAGCTTTTGTAAAAGCTAGATGAAAGCCTAAAGCCATGTATCTGTTTTTATTTTGTTTGTAGCTGTTAAAAACAAACCAAAAAAACCCAAACCCTTTTCCGATTTCTTTGTTCATTTACCACACTGAATTTGGCATTATTGTAATAGATTTTTTAAACCATAATTTAAAATAATTTTTGCTATTTTAAATAAAAGCCAGTTATAAGAAGAATAACTTTCTAAAAGGAATAACAAGAACAACAAAAACCCAGTCAATTCCTAAATCATATAATGTATTCTGAGGGAAACAAAGTTAAGTAAACCAGCATTTATAAAGTGCTAAGCATTGCTAAACTTTGAGGATACAAACCACTATCCCCTCCCCCAAATAGTACCAGCTCTCCAGTCTTAATAGGAGAGACAATTTGCTAACAGCTATGTACAAACAAGGTACACAGGGGATAAATTAGAGAGAAGGGATGAGGGAAGTGACCACTATTAAGAGGGATTGAGAAAGCCTTCTGTAGAAAATGGGATTTTATTAGGGACTTAAAGAAAGCCAAGAAATATTCTAACTAGAGATGAAGGAGAGAATTTCAGGCATAGAAGATAGATAAAAGTGCACTGAGCTGGGAGTGTTGAGTGGGAAAACATGGGGGAGAAGCGTTACTTGGAATAAGTGAAAGAAGACTGGAAAGGTAGGAAGGGGCCAGATTATAAAGGGTCTTGAATGTCATAGACATGAGGAAGGAAGACCAATCACCAAACTTTTGCAGTAGATCAGAAATGAGTGATGATAGGAATTTATACCAGTATGGCAACTGGAGATTGGGACACAAATGAGATGTTGCAAAGGTAGAATCAATAGCACTTGGCAACAGATTGGTTGGAGTTGGGGGGGAGTGAGAGGGAGTTTGGAGTTGAGGATGAAATCCAGTTTGAGAGCCTGAGTGACTGGGAGAATGGTAGAGCCATTGATGGTAATAGGAAAGCTAGGAAGAGAGGAGGGTTTGGGGGAAAGATAATAATTTCACTTTTGGACATGTTGAATTTAAGATGTCAGTCAGACAAAGATTGTCTGATTATTTACTGGACATCTAATTTGTGATGTCCAGTAAACAGTTGGAGATGAGATTAGAGGTATAGAGATCTGCCAAGGGGTGAATAAATAGATTTGAGAATGATTAGAAGATGGAGAGATATAGGAAGAGACCATTTTTAACATATAAGGGGGATTGTATCTGTGTGAAATGTAACTGGTTTAGTTGAGTTTGATTTGAATGGAGAGCTATGTAAAGAGTATGTGATGCAGCAGATCAGTGGGGAGACATTGAAGA
>JAJPUD010000285.1:158798-174174 GCA_023553655.1 Myrmecobius fasciatus
AGAGAAAGGAGATAGACAGCACCTGGTTGCTGCTTGGATATAGGAGAGGAAGTTTTAAGGAGAGAAAAGTGGAAGATAATCGCTAGTGTTTATATGGCACTTTAATGTTGGCAAAACACTTTACATATATATTATTTTGTGCTTATGACAATTCTGAGAAGTCAGTTCCCATTTTGCAGTTGAAGAAACTGAGAAAAAACCAAGGCTAAATGACTTTTCAATTAATTGATTTCAATTAATTTCAATTAATTCAATTATTAATTTCAATTAATAACTGTCCAAGGATGGATTTAAACTCCAGATTTCTTGACTTTAGCTCCAGACATCTAACCACAGTGCCACTTAGAGCTGCCTCTGAAGAGCATCTGTCTTTGGTCCCATCAACAGAGAGAGAAGTTGTTTTGAGAAGATGAGTTCGATTTGGGAAATAATGAATTTGAGATCTTAGCAGGACTATCTAGGTAGTTGAAAATGAAAGCGTGGAACTCAAGATTAAGTCTAGAGATACAGATTTGTGATTTATTTGTTTAGAGGTGGTAATTGAAAACATGCAATGTGAATCAAATCTTTATGGGACTTGGAATTGTGATCTGTCAGAACTTCAGTTTTCTCATGTAACAGGAATAACATAAGAACGTTTTCTTTGGTAGGGTGCTAAAAGTGCTTTTTAAAGTGTTTCATAAATATAAATTATATCTCTTTTTATTAGAGATAAGGTCTTTGCTAAAGGGGCAGTGAAATTGTAATGAAATTTTGTGTTTGAGTAGAGTAATTCCTCCAGTTGGAGAATAAAGAGATGAATAACAAAGGATTTCCTTGAATCCTTGAGGGCCCATTTGAGATTAAATGGGATAACCTTGTAATAGATCCAATTAGGTTCATTTTATGACTTCTTGATGTAGTCTGGTGTAGGAGTAGAGATTTTCTGGTGGTGTGAGTTATCTGGTGCTGGAGATTGAGTGGGAATAGCAGAGGGATGAGAAAGTATGTGTTTTGAAGAATAAAAAAGCAACATTGAGGAAGTTAGTTATTGAGTGAAATTTGGGTTGGGCAAGAAGTAAATTTCAAACAGGAGTGTTTGGGCTCTAGCCAGTCCCCAAGGGTTGGAGGCAAAAAAAAGATTTATATTTTTAAAATTGCATGAAAAAGTATTTTTTTGGTCAAATATCTTTTGTTTTTGTTTTATTAAGGCTTTTTATTTTCAAAACATGCATGGATAATTTTTCAACATTGACCCTTGCATAGCCTTGTGTTCCAAATTTTCCCCTTTTCCCTCACCCCCTTCCCTAGATGGCAAACAATCCAACATATGTTATACGTGTTAAAATATAGATTAAATCCAATATGTGTAAATAAAATCTTTTTCACATTAAAAAGATGCTCATAGCCAAGTAGGTGGGAGGAAAAACAGGCATTGGAGACATTATGATTTAGTAGAAAATGGACTTGACAAGAACTCAGGAGTCATGGATTCTTGTCCCAAATCTTTCACTTCTCTGCTTCTGTAGGGAATGTTGGGCAATTCATTTAGATCTCTGTAGGAATTACTTTTTTTTTTTTTTTTTAATTCATTTGAAGTAGAAGATATATCTAAAGCCTCTTTCAGATCTATGTTTCTAGAGCTTTAGGGCCACATTTTGACCCTAATGCAAAACCTAACTTTACAAAAGATTTTTCCTCTCTTGTTGAAGATATCTTTTTCTTCTCTAATATGCATGAGAAAGACTGAAAATATCAGGCAATAGCAATAACTTTATATTGAAAATCAGTCTGAATTAGAAATACTGGGATTCAAATCCTTCCCCTGACATACTTTAGCTGTGTAATCACTTGCCTTGGACAAATTACTGATCTGCATTGTTGAAGGACTTCCTCTATCCTTTCTTTTCTTTTTTTTCCCCCTTTATGAATAAGGTCACAGGTATGGTTGTAAAACAAACAAACAAAAAACTAGTGCTTTATTACTCTCTGATTTCAACAATCCAAAGCACTTGTAGATGCAAGTTATTTTCTTTTTTCCCCTCTTGATATGAAAAGGAGGCACCATGCAGTGATTACTTTTATCCTTTCATTAAAAATTGCCCCCTTTAGGATTGGGAAAAGAATGGAGAAAAGAAAATAACTTGCAGTTAAAAGGGTGCTTTAAACTGATTCTTAGACAATTAGAAAATATTTAAACAAATTCTGATATATAATTGTAAAGGAATTATTCTTGTACCTTAAGAAATGATAAAACAATTGAAGAGAATCCTGGGTAGCATGAACTAATTCTGAGTGAAGTGAGAAAAACCAGGAGAACAATTTAAACATGAATAGCAACTTCATAAAGAAAACAACTTTGAAAGGCTTAAGACCTATTTATTTAAGGCTATGACCTAACATGTCTACAAAGGACCTATAGGAGTATTTTACCCACATCCCAACAGAGACATGATAGACACAAAGTATAGAAACATACATTTTTGGACTTGGCCACTGTGTAGATTTATTTTGGTGGCCTAGGCCAGTTATCTCTCCTTTCCCATCTGGTTACATTCCTACTGACTTCTCTTCGTGTCCCCATATCTTTTCCATACACCTCCTTCTCTTTCTAGCCTTTTCTTTTTATTTTTGTGTATGTCTTCCTATATAAATTGTAAGCTCCTTGAAAACGGGGACTAGGTTTTGGTTTTTTGTTATTTTTTGTTTTTTTGGTATTTATTTCCTCAGCACAGCGCCTGGCACATAATAAGTTCTTCTCCTGTGTATACCATTTTTATGTGAGAAAAATTCCCCATTTTTACCTCTCCCTTGCCCCTTCTCCCAGCACATCCCTCTTTCTCAGCCCTTCATTTTTTTTTTTTTTTTTTTAAAGATCATCACAGGGGCAGCTAGGTGGTGCAGTGGATAGAGCACCAGCCTTGAAGTCAGGAAGACCTGAGTTCAAATCTGACCTCAGACACTTAACATTCCCTAGCTGTGTGACCCTGGGCAAGTCACTTAACCCCAATTGCCTCAGGGAAAAAAAAAAGATCATCACAATATAATCAACTCATACTCATGTCCTTTGTGTTTGTAGACTCCTCCTAACCATATTACTAATGATAAAATTCTTGGGAATTCTAGGTATCATTTTCCCATACAGGAATGTAAATAGTTTAATTTTACTGAGGCCCTTATTTTATTTTTTCATGTTTAATCTTAAGGTTTCTCATAAGTCTTCTGTTTGAATGTCATTTTCTATTCAACTCTAGTCCTTTTGTCAGGAATGCTTGAAAGTTATCTATTTCATTAAATGTTTATTTTCTCTCCTGAAGAATTTTATTTAGTTTTGCTATATAGGCTATTCTTGATTGTAATTCCAACTCCTTTGCCTTCTGGAATATTATATTCCAAGCCCTTGGCTCCTTTAACATGGGAAGCTGCTAAATCTTGTGTGATCCTGACTGTGGCTTCACAGAATCTGAACTGTTTCTTTCTGGCTGTTTTTTTGCCCTTAACCTGGGAGCCACTCTGAAATTTGATATAATATTCCTGAGAATCTTTATTTGGTGATCTCTTTCTGGAGGTTATTGGCAGATTCTTAGATCTAAGATGTTGGGTAAATTATGGAATATTATTGCTCTGTAAGAAATGACCAGCAGGACGATTTCAGAGAGGCCTAGAAAGACTTGTAAGAGCTGATGCTGAGGGAAGTAAGCAGAACCAGGAGATCATTATACACGGCAACAACAAGATTATATGATGATTAATTTTAATGGACATGGCTCTCTTCAACAATGAAATGTTTCAAACCAGTTCCAATTGTTCAGTGAACAAAGCCATATACACCCAGAGAGAGGGATATGAAATGTGGACCACAACATAACATTCTCATACTGTTGTTTGATGTTTGCTTACATTGTGTTTCCTTTCTTAGATTTTTTTTTCTTGTAAACACGATATTTCTTGCACAGCAAGACAAGTGTGTAAATAGACATACATATATTCGATTTGTCAAGTATTTTAACATAATTAACATGTAGTGGACTTCCTGCCATCTAGGGGAGGAGTGGGGAGTAGGTGGGAAAACTTTGTAACAGAAAGCTTTGTAAGGATCATTGTTGAAGAATTACCTATACATGTTTTGCAATTAAAAAGCTTTAATAAAAAAAAAGATTAAAAAAAATTCATGCCCATGTCTTTTTGCAGTTTTTATAGTATCCTTATCCAAGAAATGTGCAGGTTTTTTCTAGTTCTTTTTATTTTTAGAAGTTATCAGTGTAGTACAAAGACCATTTTGTCTTGTATTCCTAAGTATTACAGACCATCTCATTTGCCATTTGTAAAAATCCTTAAAGTATCTTACTTTTGCAAATTTATTCTTGATATGTTGTCTTACACACACACACACACATATACACCTACCATACAACTTTATTTTTAAAGATTTTAATAAAGTTTATTAATAATATTAGTCTGACTGATACGTTGTTAGTGGAACTGTGAATGGAGCCAACCATTCTGGAGAGTGATTTGGAATTATGCTCAAAAAGTTATCAAACTGTGCATATCCTTTGACCCAGCAGTGTTTCTACTGGGCTTATATCCCAAAGGAATCATAAAAGAAGGAAAGGGCCCCGCATGTGCAAGAATGTTTGTGGCAGACCTTTTTTGTAGTGGCTAGAAACTGGAAACTGAGTGGATGCCCTTCAATTGGAGAATGGCTGAATAAATTATGGTATATGAATGTTAGGGAATATTATTGCTCTGTAAGAAATGACCAGCAGGATGATTTCAGAGAGGCCTGGAGAGATTTGCATGAACTGATGCTGAGTGAAATCAGCAGAACCAGATCATTGTACATGGCAACAATAAGACTATATGATGATCAATTCTGAAGGACATGTTTCTCTTCAACAATGAGATGTTCAAACTAGTTCCAGTTGTTCAGTGATGAAGAAGGCCATATACACCCAGGGAGAGGCCTGTGGGATCTGAGTCTGGACTACAACATAGCATTTTCACCCTCTCTATTGATGTTTGCTTGCATTATGTTTTCCTTCTCAGGTTTCTTTTTTGTTTGTTTTTTGTACAGCAAGATAACTGTATAAATATGTATACACATATTCAATCTGTCAAGTATTTTAACATAATTAACATGTATTAGACTTCCTGCCATCTAGGGGAAGGGAAGGGGAGTAGGAGGGAAAATTTTGTTACAGAAAGCTTTGCAAGGGTCAATGTTGAAAAATTACCCTTGCATAGGTTTTGCAATTAAAAAAAAATAGTAATAGTCTGGATTTACTCTAATGAGAATAAAGAAGTAGATGTTTCCTCAGCAAGGTTCTAGTTGAGTTGCCTTTTCTAATATTTTATGCTTAAAGCTCCCTTTTTGTAATGTCCCTCCCATTAGCTGCCAGTGATTAGCATCCCAGTTTATTTAACAATAATCAGTTAGCTTCTACAAAGGGATATTTACTATTAAGGTTTATCAGGAAGGTAACCCTCAAAAACCTGGAGGTACATTCTCTGTATCATTGCCATGGCAGTGGAGAGCAGGCGGGTTTCAGTTTCTACATTGTGCTCAACTCACTAAGTTCATTTGCAAATGCAGCATGGCTGATGGGTGGATGAGTTTGTATCTCAGCTTATTGCTGAACTAGACAAGGGAGGCCACTTGGGATTTGGTTCCTTGCTACCACTCCCAATATGCTTCATCTAAAAGCTGGAAAATATAAGGGAAACAGAAACAACTATGACACCATTACATATAAGAGTTGCAAGGCCCTTATGGGGAGATAGAGACCTGAGACCTCTCTCTTATCTGAACTTAATGCTTGCATCCTCACTTTGAATACCATCAGTCAGGAACTATGAAGAGCTCACTGTATCTTTGCCATTGTCTCTGTGTGTTTTTTGTAGTTTTGATTGTTCTGAGATAAAGATTTTCCATCATATATTGTTGGTGGAACTGTGAACGGATCCAACTCTTCTGGAGAGCAATTTGGAGCTATGCTCAAAAAGTTATCAAACTGTGCATACTCTTTGACCCAGCAGTGTTTCTACTGGGCCTATTTCCCAGAGATCTTAAAGGAGGGAAAGGGACCCACATGTGCAAGAATGTTTGTGGCAGCCCTTTTTGTAGTGGCTAGAAACTGGAAACTGAATGGATGCCCATCAATTGGAGAATGGCTGAATAAATTATGGTATATGAATGTCATGGAATATTATTGCTCTATAAGAAACGACCAGCAGGACGATTTCAGAGAGGCCTGGAGAGACTTGCATGAACTGATGCTGAGCGAAATGAGTAGAACTAGGAGATCATTGTGCACGGCATCAGTACTACATGATAATCAATTCTGATGAACATGGCTCTCTTCAGCAATGAGATGCTTCAGACCAGTTCCAATTGTTCAGTGAAGAAAGCCATATAAACCCAGAGAGAGGTATATGAAATGTGGACCACAACATAACATTTTCATGCTCTCTATTGATGTTTGCTTGCATTGGGTTTCCTTTTTCAGATATTTTTTGTTCACGTAGATACTATTGTTCTTGCACAGCAAGATAAGTATGGAAATATGTATAAATATATTCAACTTGTCAAGTATTTTAATATAACATGTAGTGGACTTCCTGTCATCTAGGGGAGGGAAGGGGACTAGGGGGGAAAATTTGTAGCGGAAAGCTTTGTGTAAGGGTCAATGTTGAAGAACTACCCATGCATATGTTATGCAAATAAAAAGCTTTAATACAAAAAAAATAATAATAATTTAAAAAAAAGAAATTTCTCACTGATTTAGTGTCTAAAAATTTGGACGAATCAGGGGTGGAATAATGTAAATTAAATCAAACACATTTTTATGAGCTTTTTTAAAGATAAAAAGGTTGTTGATTTTGGGGAAAATCAATAGCACTCAATAATGACAAACTTTATTCTATTTCCATTTTAAAAAATTAATCATAAGAAAAATTAGTACTGTTTTGGAAGAGGGAACAGCACAGAGAACAAGTTTATCTATAGTTTTAATGCCAAGAGTAGAACCAATAAATCAACAAGCATTATTAAGTACTTTCTTTGTGCCAGGCACTGTAGATGTTAGTCCCATAAAAAACAAAAAATGAAATAATCCTTGATTGCCTGCTGCAAATGCAATTAAAATAAAAAAAGGCTTTTTTTTTTTTTTTTTTTTTAATTGAGATGTGTGATTACATTATCGGGGAATCCTGGGGCAAAAATTCCCTGTACTACTGCAGATCAGCCCCTCAGGTAATTTATAATCTTAGAGATTTAGCTTGGGGACTTTGAAAAATTAATTGACTTGCCCAGGAGGAAGAACTTGAACCCAGGTCTGCCTTACTTTTAAAATCGGCTTTCTCTTCACTAGGCCATATTGCTTTTTTATAACGGCATAAGTTATTTTAATCTTTTTTTTTTTTTTTTTTTTTTAACTTGAATTATTGAAGATATAAGTCCAGGCAAGTCTCATTCCTTTGCGATGAGTCTGCCTTTCTAATACTGTAAGCATGTAGGGAGTAGTTGAATAGTCTTTGACTTGGCTACTTTTAAGGTACACTATCTTTATCTTTTTTGTGGGAGAGTTAACTTAAATAGTTAATTTTAATTCATATCTAAAGCTTCTGCAAGCTACTGTTTTTCTTACCTTTCAACAGAGCAATTTTTGTAATGCTTTCAGAAAGACATTGAATTGTATTTAATTGTCAGGATAGGTATAAACAAAATTATTATTTTTTCTTTTCTTTTTCTGTTGCTGCCTTGCTTTTGTTTTAACAGGTAATCTTGTATTCTTTTTCATTAATATATACTTCCTTTCTGTTCCGTGAATTATTCTCATTCATTTTTGACTCCAGTTAGTACAGTAGGAAATTCTGATTTGGGAGTCAAATTCTAGATTTACTCAGTGTCTGTGACTGTGGGCAAGTCAACTTCCTGTTTCCTCACCTCCATAATGAAAGATTGTAGTACATAATCTTTGAGACCTCTTCCAGTTCTAAATCTATGATTCTATAATACTTCTTTCTTGGAATATCATTGGGCAAATGCAATTATGTTTCTAAGACCATTACCTAAAGCAATTTGGGGGTGTAATTGTAAAATACTGTAGTACATTTTTCTGGAGGAAAATTATTTCAGTTATTTGATTGAGCTATCTACTGTAATGTTCATGATAAAACACAGGATTATTTCTAAAATTTCTTTGATCCATGGGAAAGTATTCTAATATGCTATATGACATATTTAATATTTGTTTCTAAGTAAAACCTAATATCCTGGGTTTTTTTTGTCCATGAAAACTTTTCATTTGTATTGCAACTAGTTAAAGATTTTAGATTTAAATTTCTTTTTCTTTTAAACTGGGTCTCTCTCTCTTTTTTTTTAACCTCAAAATAACTTTGTCATTCTTATATCTTTTTAAAGGTATATCATTCCAAAATTGTAGCAATATAACCAGAGTGCAAAATCTTCTTAATTTCTGTTAATACCTATTACTTCATTTTTATACAAGAATTATACTTGCTTTTGGCTCCTTATTATGGCTACTTTTGTATGTCCATTTGTTATGCATGTAATTCCAACTTAAAAGTGGGTTGAATTTTAAAAGTTTCTTTACAAATACTTTTTTTGAAACTCAGGTTTTATGTCACACAGGAACAGTCTTAATAGTAGCTAGGTAGCGATAATATTAAATAACATTTACCATAGGAGTTTAAGAAGTACAAAGTGTTGCATATAAATCATTCAATTTACAAAACAGTTCTGTGATATATATGCTTTTATTTCATCTATTTTAAGAATGAGGAAACTGAAGCTCAGGGAGGGTAAGTAATTTGCCCAGGATCACAAAGCTTGTAAGTATTAAAGGTGGAATTTGAACTTAGATTTCCCTGATTTCAAGTCCAGGGCTCTCTCTGATCTACCAAGAATAATACAATCAGCTACATTGCAAAGGCTTTGTGGGCAATCTTGGAAACCTAACAATTATTTATAAATATTTCTTTGCTTTAATACAGTCAGTGGAACTGTGAACTGCATTTTAGAGTGTGATCTGGAATTACACTGCAAGAGTTATAAAATTATATATACCATTTGGTCTAGCAGTACCCTTGTTAGGTCTGTTTCCCAAAGTGACCAGAGAAAAAGAACCTAGATGTTCTAAAATATTTTTTTTTATTAAAGCTTTTTGTTTACAAAACATGGATAATTTTTTTTGATTCAACAATTACCTTACTAATTTTTTTATTAAAGCTTTTTATTTTCAAAATATACATATGGATAATTTTTCAACATTGACCCTTGCATAGCCTTGTGTTCCAAATTTTCCCCTCCTTCCCCCCACCCTCTCCCTCAGATGGCAAGTAATCTAATATATATTAAACATGGTAGAAATATGTTAAATCCAATATATGTATACATATTTATGCAATTATCTTGCTATACAAAAAAAATCAAATCAAACAGGAAAAAAACTGAGAAAGAAAACAAAATACAAGCAAACAATAACAGAGTGAGAATATGTTGTGGTCCACACTCAGGTCCCACAGGCCTCTCTCTGGGTGTAGATGGCTTTCTTCATCACTGAATGACTGGAACTTTTTTGAATTATCTCAATGTTGAAGAGAGTCATATCCATCAGAATTGATCATCTTATAGTCTTATTGCCATGTATAATGATCTTCTGGTTCTTCTCATTTCACTTAGCATCAGTTCACATAAGTCTCTCCAAGCCACTCTGAAATCATCTTGTTGGTTGTTTCTTATACAACAATAATATTCCATAACATTCATATACCATAACTTATTCAGCCATTCCCCAATTGATGGGCATCCACTTAGTTCCCAGTTTCTTTCCACTACTAAAAGGGCTGCCAAAATATTTTTACACATGTGGATCCCTTTCCCTCCTTTAAGATCTCTTTGGGACATAAGCCCAGTTGTTCTAAAATATTTATAACAGTTCTCTTTGTGGAAGCAAAGAACTGGAAATTGCCAATAATTGGGAAATGGCTAAACAAATTGGTGTATGATTGTAATGGTATGCTACTGTGCTGTAAGAAATGAACACATTGAATTTAGGAAAACATGGAAAGACTTGCATGAAATAATGGAAAATGAAACGAGAACCAAGAGAACAGTAATAGCAATATTGCTCAATATATAACTGAATGACAAAGTTATTCTCTATTATAAATTCTCAGATTAACTACAAAGGACCTATGAAGGAAGATGCTATCCACTTCCAGAAGTAGTTTTGATAAATACAAGTATGCATAATATGGTTTTACATATACACACACACACATATTTGTGTCAAATGTTTGCCTGCTCTAGTGTGGGATGAAGAGGGAAGAAGGGAAACAATTGGGAACTTAAAATATCACAAAATTAAATTTTAAAAAATGCCTTTGGGGGCTAGTAGGTCCTGCAGTGGATAGAGCACCAGCCCCAAAGGCAAGAGGACCTGAGTTCAAATGTGGTCTCAGACACTTAACACTTCCTAGCTGTGTGACCCTGGGCAAGTCACTTAATCTCAGTTGCCTCAGGGGGAAAAATGCCTTTGGAAAACATTGGATTGAATTCCTGTTTGGGAGGCAAAGTACACATTTATACTTTTTCCCCTGTAGCATTCTTGGCAGGGATTGCCAAATCTATGACCAGTCATTTATGTATGCAATACTTTTTGTTTGTTTGGTTGGTTGTTTTGTTTTGTTTTGTTTTTGCTTTTTGTTTTTGGTCATTCCCTACATTTACTGGTAACCACTATTCTAACTTGCACAATGTTTCTTTTCTCCCAGGTGTAGTACCTTATGCTTTTTACTGTACAACTTCATTCTTCTTGTTTCTGAATCTTTATTACCTTTCTCACCTTTGTTTTTGCTTATTCTCTGTCTCTCCGATATGAGTACAACCTATGTTCAGAAAACTTTTTTAAGGCCTACATCCCTTATATGAAGTCTTTTCTGAACTCTAAAGCAAAAATGTTATTTTTTCCCTTATTTGTATTACTCATTTTGTCATTTCATTACTTGATGTTATCTTTTCTTATCTCTCTGGTAAGCTCCCTGAGGACTTTGTTTATTGTATTCTTTTTCCTTTTATTCTGAACTTATACTACAATTCAACAGATATTAGACCCTTATGATATACAACCCACTGTGTTATATGTAATATGGCTCAAATTTTGAGATTGAGAGTGAGAGGGCATCTAGTTAAAAGAAAATTGTATGAAGATAAGAAAGCATAGGCTGTGTTTAGAAAAGTCTATTTTGCCTGATTCTTACATTTAAGGAAGGGATGTAGAGATGGACACAAGTAGGTTGGAGCCAGATTTTGAAGATTTTTAAATATCTTATTTGGGACTTTATTAAATCATCAAAAATTTCTGAGCTAGAAGAGTAATGTGGTTAGAAAGGTGTTTTCAAGTTTTCCCTAGTAGTAGTATCTTAGTAGGAGAGACTAGATGCAAGGGGACCAGATATAAAGCAATTGTAAAAGTCCTTGTGAGAGGTCAATAATGACAGTGGGAATGGATTGTAGGAGGCATTAAAGATAGAATTGGAAAGACTTGATTATTGTGATTCAGTATAGTAGATGAGAGGAAAAGTAAAAAATTACAGGTTTTCTCTAGACTAGAAGAAATGATTGTTCTATTAACAGTAATAGAGAGGGTTGGAGGTTTAGGGAGATGGATGATGGTATTGTTTTACCCAAAATGAGCTTGAAATAGCTGGTGAATGCCCAAGTGGAGGAGATGTCTCTGGCCATTACATTTGTAAATGTGGGCCTTAGAAGGATTGTCAAAAGTCACTTTGAATAGAGGAAATAGTTAAAAACAGAAAGTAGCTGTGAGAATGTTAGAGGAAAGTTAAGGGTAGTCTTTCCTCTAGCTTTCATTTATTATATTCATTTAGGGCCAGAGATGAGATACGGAAAGAATAGCCTGAAGGAAAGGAAAAGAACCAATACATGGAAGCCATAGGAAAAACTTATCAGGAAAAGGGGGGTTGGGGAGGAGCTGGTCATCATGCGTCTGTGGCAAATGCTGTCTGTCTTTAAACAGGCCATTAGATTTGATGTTTAGAAGAGAATATGGAGAAGGGAAAATAAATTAAATTTTTAAGATGTTTAATTCTGAGTTTTGGAAGGATAATAGTTCACAGACATTTGGAAATAAGGGACTATGGTTAAAAAGTCAGGCACTGGTTTTAGTTTTGCTTGGGAATTTTTAGTTCTTTTTGTGTTATAGATGAGATTATATTAAATGAGTCACTTTCCTCTACGATCAATGGGAATTTCAAAAAGCGTTTGAATTCATTCAAGAGAATTTGTATATAGCAGTTGTGAACTAGTTTGGAGGTTTTTATTAAAGCATTGAAGAGCAATAAAACTTTCTTTGAAGGACAGTAAACTATAAGAATATTAGTTTTTTGGTTGGAGTTTTTACCTTTTTTGCATTGCTAATTTTTTGCATCTGCCATGTGCCTGGCACTGTGCTAGGTACTAGAGATAAAAGTATTAAGAATGCAATTACTATTTCCACTTTACTCCTAGTTCAGTTCACTTACCTGATTGTCCCTCTCCTTCCTTACCAGCTACCATACCCACTTTGGATGACCCTCTTCTGATCCCTCTTATGTCAACTGGTGAGTTCTTGGCTGGGATCACTATTTCTGGGGGGAAGTGCTACTCACTATACTCGTAGCTCAATTTACTCTCCAAACTATACCACCTCTCCACCGGCTGACTTGCTCCTTCAAACATATTCTTCCCTGCCTTTTTGTTTTGTTTTATCTTTCTCTCTTTAAATAAAAACTTCTTGACAGGGAGGGCATTGATGGTTAGGATGAACATGCAAATTTCATGTGAAAGAGCAGATTAACAGCATAAAGAAAGAGAGAGATTCTGAGGGGGAGGCAAAATTTTGAGGGGGAGTGTACACTCCAGACATGAGAAATAGCAAATACCAAGGCAAGGGGACAGGAGTATCATGTGGGAGGAACAAAGAGGCCATTTCAGCTGAATTGAGAACAAGGGAAGGATAATAATGTCCAGAGTATTGTCTGGAAAAATAGATTGGAACTAGGTTCTAACTAGAGCTTTGAAAGCTAAGTAAAGGAATTTATATTTATATTTAATTCTAGAGATAATAGGAAGTTGGATTTAGTGGTAGTTACATTATTAGATCTCCATTTAAGGAAAATCATTTTGGCAAACTTGTGTAGTATATACTGGAGTAGAGAAAGATTGAGGGAGAACTATCAAAAAAGTAGTTACATTATTAGACCTATATTTAAGGGAAATAATTTTGGCAAATTATCCTGGAGTGGAGAGAGATTGAGGGAGAACAGTCAAAAAGTAGTTGTAGCAATATTTGTGAGAGTTGAGGAGGACCTGAATTAAGGTGGTAGCTATATGACTGGATAGAAAAGGTCAAAAAGGTGGTATTGATATTGAAACAGCAAGATTTGGTAACTGGTTGGATATATGGGTTGAAGGAGAGTGAAAAGTTAGTGATAGTGTTGAGATTGAAGGATGGTGATGTGATAAAGATATTCAGGGTTTTTGAGATGAAGAGACTAGAAGAGGGAGCTCAAATCAAAAACTTCATTATTATTTCTTTTTTAAGTAAAAAAAGAGGCAATATTTTCAGCTGAAAAAGAGTAGGAGGTGGGTGGTATAATTAAGAGGGATTTTGATTAATTTTGAAAAGTAAGATAGGGAATCAGTAAGGGAAGAGTAAAAGGATTGCCTTGTCACAATGAGGGACCAACTGATGTTGGATAACATGAATTTGTAATAAATATACCAGTCAGCATGGTTGTGAAACTTTTCCAGTTTCAGGCAGCAGCTGGTGAGTAGGAGTAGTAGAGGTGGATGGTGAGAGTAATCTTGTATTGAGTTTGGTAAGAGAATAGCAATAAGACAAATGAGCAAGGGATTCAAGAGCAAAGGTCCCTACTGAGTTGAAATGGGATACTAAGGTTGAGGTTAGAGAAGGAAGAAAGGTATATCATGAGAAGTGGTAACAGCCTGAAAACATTCTGAGGGGTGGGAGGAAAGGAGGTTTCTTAAGGCAAAGAATAGATGTAGAAGGGGTGAAGCATAGGGAGAAGTATAATAAAATGAGGCAATGGTCAAAAAGCAGAATGTCAGATTTCTAATTAGGGAAGCATGGAACCTTTGTAGATATCTGGAACCGGCATGTGATTAGTCCTGTGTGTGACAGAAGTGAGTAGTGAGAGTGAAGAGTTTAAAATATTGTGAGGATTATAATGCTAAAACATTTTAAGGATGGTGTGAAATAGTAAATTCTAGGGGGAGACAGAGGGAAAGTAATGAATTCAGTTTTTTTTTTTTTTTTGTTTTTTTTTTCTTTCATTTTTTTTTTTATTTTAAGCTTTTTATTTGTATAACATATGTATGGGTAGTTCCCCAACCTTGATCTTTACAAAGCTTTCCAATACAAATTTTACCCCCAGTCCCCTCCCCTCCCCTAGATGGCAGGAAGTCCACTACATGTTAATAATGTTGAAATGCTTGAGAAGTTATGCAAGAAAAATCCTATCTACAAGAAAAAAAAAAGAATCAGAGAAAGGCAACACAATGCAAGCAAATGTCAATAGAGATCATGAAAATGTTACTTTGTGGTCCATATTTCATGTCCCTCTCTCTGGGTGTATATGGTTTTCTTCAGTGAACAACTGGAACTGGTTTGAGACAATTCTTTATTGCAGAGAGCCATGTCCATCAGAATTGATCATCATGTAATACTGTTGTTGCTGTGCATGATGATCTCCTGGTTCTGCTCGTTTCACTCAGCATCAGTTCATGTAAGTCTCTCCAGGCCTCTCTGAAATCGTCCTGCTGGTCGTTTCTTAAAGAACAATAATATTCCATAACATTCATATACCATAATTTATTCAGCCACTCTCCAATTGATGGGCATCCCTTCAGTTTCCAGTTTCTAGCCACTACAAAAAGGGCTGCCACAAACATTCTTGCACATGTGGGTCCCTTTCCCTCCTCTAAGATCTCTTTGGGATATAGGCCCAGTAGAAACACTGCTGGGTCAAAGGGTATGCACAGTTTGACAACTTTTTGAGCATAGCTCCAAATTGCTCTCCAGAATGGTTGGATCCGTTCACAGTTCCACCAACAATGTATTAGTGTCCCAGCCCTCCCACATCCCCTCCAACATTCATCGTTATCTTTTCCTGTCATTTTAGCCAATCTGACAGGTGTGTAGTGGTACCTCAGAGTTGTCTTAATTTGCATTTCTCTGATCAATAGTGATTTGGAGCAACTTTTCATATGACTAGAGATGGTTTTAATTTCATCATCTGAAAATTGTCTGTTCATATCCCTTGACCATTTATCTATTGAAGAGTGGCT
>JAJPUD010000285.1:184691-245160 GCA_023553655.1 Myrmecobius fasciatus
AATTACTCCTTAAACAAGGCAAGTCTGCCAGAACACCTGTCCCCAATCAGGGCAGAGTGTCCCGAGTGCCTCAGATAAACTCCAGGTGTTTGGAATTTGGAGTTTGGAGTTTGGAATTTCTTCCACGAAGAGCTGAGCTGTGTCCCACCCTCACTTCCGGCCTGCACAGGGGTCGTCTATTTATCTCTCTGTCCGAGTCCGACTAACCTGATATGAAGTTCTCCAGAGAGCCGTGCCCAAATATTTCTGAGTTTGTTGACTTGAAGATCAGTTCAGAGGCTTATTTTATTGTTGATTTGAGAGAAGATCGGAGGAGAGGCAGAAAGTCACCTTTTCACTCCGCCATCTTGGCTCCGCCCCATGAATTCAGTTTTAGACTCATGAGTTAAACTTTGAATTTAAATTGTCCACTTGTAAAATCTTCCAGTGATTGAAGTCAACTGGCAGAGCCTTCACAAACCTAGGATCACCTTCATGCCTTGATGAACCATCAGACTAAGATTTATGTGAATTATTTAGTGGAAAGAGAGCTAATGTTGGAGTCATCAAGACCTGAGTTTAAATTTGCCCCCAGCAGTTTCTAGTGGGGCAGCTGGGTGATGCAGTGAATAGAGGCTCCCCCTCCCTCCCCAAATCAGGATGGCTGAAGTTCAAATCCTGCCTCAAACACTTAACACTTAGTAGTTGTATGATCTTGGGCAAGTCAATTAACCCCAGTTTGCCACATACCCCCATACAGACACAAAATTAATTTTTAAAAAACTAATAGCGAAATGACCTTGATGAGTGACTTAAGTTCCCCAAAGAGGTTTCCTCTTTTATAAAGAGATACCTGTAGTATCCACCTTGCAAAGCTGTTATAAGCCTTAAATGAAAACATATGTGTGTGCGTATGTATGTGTATATATATATATGCAAACCTTGAAAGTTCTATACAAATACTGATTATGAATATAAAATAATTTATTATTGTCAAATGCTTTATATAGGCTTATTTAGTTGATGAGTTTGTTGGTGGCCTTTTCCTAAGAATATGATAAACCTGTTCCTTGCCAATCTGTTTAGCATTTATTAAACAGTTTCTGTATGTAAGAGAAGCATAAAGTAATGCCTTAAAGAATTAATTATATTATATTTTAACATACCAAAAAGGCTTGTTATCGATGTGGGAGTTTTCCCTGAGTCAGATGTTTGTGTACAGCCATACCATTGAGCTAAAGTCAGCATTAGTAAAAATAAGAAAAAAAATATAGATCATACAATTGAAACAACTTTTAATTCTTAAAAACGATTTTACAATAATAAATGAAAAATGGACAACAGAGTGACAGAGACCATAATAATTTTTTAAGAGTTTAACCAGCATAAATTAATTGCTACAAGAAAGCAGAAAGATCTCAGAAAGCACCTTAATCAGCAAATATCTGACTGACTTGCCAGTCAAGAGAGATAGCTTCCACAGTCAACAACAGCATAGAATACAAACTTGTTTGTAAAATTTTATAAAGAAGAATGATGCATCATAATGAGTAATATCTCATAAAGAAGGTAAGAACATTAGAGGGTAAAGCCAATTTAAACAAAGCTTGACAAGATATACAACTACCCTAGGACATCCTAAGGACATTATAGATAAATGGAATTAAGGCAACAAGCTGAAGAAAAAAGGAAGAGATTTTAAAAATCATTATAACAAACTCTATTCTTCCTCATCAAGGATAATAAAACCAATATGCTTAGATGTGCTTACAGAGGTGGTGGTAGAAATGTTGCTAAAGAGAACAAAGACAAGAAAAACAGACAGATTAAACTAAATATGTATGGAGAAGGTCCATGCTAGACACAATAGATATAATGGACTCTTGTAAGTTCTCATCTTTCTTGCTTTCTCTGTAGTATTTGACAGTTGACTTTCTTCTCCTCCTGAATTCACTCTCCTTTTTAAGTGTTCATGACTGTTCTCTCCTGCTTGTCTTCCTTACTTGCCTTACTTTTCCTTCTTAGTTTCCTTTGCTGATTCATCATCCATATTTTGTCCTCAAAGCCCTCTTTCATTTCTCTCTGTACTAACTTTTGTTGGTGACCTCATCACCTCTTATGCATTTGATTACATCTATATATCTGATTCCTATTATATGCAATCCTAGTAACTACAATTCTGCAACATCAGCTACTTACTGGACAACTCCAACTGAATATCCTGTAGTCATCTGAAATTCAGCAACTTATCTTGCCTTTTAAAAAATATTTTATCCCCCCCTAATTACATGTAAAAACATTTGTTGCCTTTGTTTTTAGTTTTGAGTGATGTATTCTATCCCTCCCTTCTATTCTCACCTCCCTGAGATGGAAAGCAATCTGATACAGGTTAAACATGAAAGAGAGAAAGTGAAAAATAATGTGCTTCAGTCAATATTCAGACACCATCAGTTCTTTCTTTGGAGATGTAGAGTATTTTTCATCATGAATCTTTTGGGATTGGCTTGGATCATTATATTGCTAAGAAGAGTCAAGTCATTCACAGTTCATCATACAATATTGCTATTCTTGTGTACAATGTTATTCTGATACTTCAGCAACTTATCTTTAACCAAAACCACCATTCTTCCAAACTTGTTTGCTGCTCTTGAAGACACCATTATCCTTTCAGTCAACCAGTCAGTCAGTTTAAACCAAAGTTTAAAAATTTGGAATCTTCAGTTTCTCACTCATATCCATACAATCAGTTGCTAATAGCACTTGTTCCTTTTTTATATCTCCCACATAGTCCCTTCCTCTCCACTCATTCAATTACTAGTCTGGTTCAGGTGCTCATAATATCTCATTTTGATTATCGTAGTTGCTTCCTCTTTGGTCCCCATACTTCTAGATTCTCCCTATTCTAACCATTCTTCATACACTTTCCAGAGTGGTTTTCCTAAAGTGTAAATCTGATCATGTTACTTCATTACTCAGTGAATTCTAGTGGCTCCCTTTTGTCTCAATGGGCCAATAAAGTTTCTTCAGTTTGACTTGTAAATTTTTTTTCCAACTTGTCCCTGTCCTAACGTTTGTCTTCTTATACTTGGCTCTGCTCCTTGCACTTTGTCTGCTAGTTATGGTGACCTGTACCATGCTGCGCTTTAGCTCCATCTCTAGTCTCTATGCCTTTTGTATACACTAGCCAAATCCTATGCCTGCAATACATTGACTCTTCCTAATCCCTGGTTTCTTTCAAGAGTCAGCATAAGTGACACTTTCTTTATGAAGTTTTTTCCTAGTTTCCTCAACTGCTAATGAATTCCTTCCCAAAATTACTTTGTATTCATGTTTTGTTTTTGTTTATTCATATGTTTTGTATAAATTGCTTGTATGTAGACATTGCCTTCCCCACTGGAATGTAAATAACTAGATGGCAGGGATTGGTTCACTTCTGCCTTTGTATCCTCAAATATTAGCATAGTCTGTGCTACATAATAAAGTCTTAATAAATAATTATTGACTTATTGATTGACACAATTCTGAGGGTATATAGGGGTTATCTTGAGGAAAGAGATATCAAAGGCATGGGAGGAAAATTTTTTACCTTATTAATGACAAAAAAGGGCACCTGAAAGGGTATCAGTAATTACTGTCATATGCCTATTCCATTCTGTACCAAATTTTATCTCTGCATGAAATGAAGGCACTCTTGATAAGAATATTATTAAGGAAAATAGCAAGTTTTTGCAAGTGAAATTCAAACATCTTTACCATTTCACAATTAATGGAAAGAGAAAATATAAGATGCCATTATGTAAATTGTTGATTATGAAAAAACTTTTATTCAGTAGAGCAAAGTGCTGCTTTACAGTGGTTTTTGTTTGTTTGTTTTTAGCAAAGTGTCTCCTATATGTCATTCAAAATTCCATGACAGATATAATATTAAGAAAAATTTTATTCAGATCAGTAGACATAATGAAAAATGTAGAGTTCAAGTTAAAGAGGCCATTCTGTAGATGGTGACATTCCAGGTTTTTCTATGTGGGGATGGCAGTGTGCTAATTGCATTAAGGCCTTCTTGAAGGGATCAGAGTTCAAGAATTTAACCTTAACATTACCCAAGAAAGATTCAAGTGCATAGATCATATTCATCATTTCCCAGATTTCAACATATATTTGGATGGACATCCTATAAACTTTGTTTTTCAGTTTATATATCTGATATAATACAATTGGATAATGAATTGAACAGGAGAAAGAGAAGAGGCTTTATAACTTTTGGAAAATTATAGAACTCCTTTAATGACTTTGTTTCCCATGAAAGCAAAGTCTATATTGTTAATACTAATATTCTACCAATGTTGCTATATGGCTGAGAGATGGAATAAAAGTCTTCAAAGCTACTATTACATAAAGGTTAATCTTACTTATTCATTTATTCAGTTATGTCCAACTTTTCATGTCCCCTTTTGGGGTTTTCTTGGCAACATACTGAACTTGCCATTTTCTTTTCCAGCTCATTTTACAGATGAGGAAATTGAGGTAAACAAGTTAAGTGATTTGTCCAGGGTGATACAACTAGTTTTTGAGGCCAAATTTAAATTTGGGAAGAGTAGTCTTTCTGACTTCAGGCTTTATTTTCTATCTACTCTGATACCTATAAAAGGCAATTGAAGGGCCCAACAGTGTGTATGAAGGAGACTGCAGGGCATAAATAATTATGAAATGTGAAAAACTGCTATAAATGATGTCATTAAAGAATTATATGACTGGTCACATGGTAAGGGGAGGGTTGACAAGTAGACAGCCAGAATGTTATACTGTTACCACTTGTGATAGGAGAAAGTAAAGAAATCTCAAACAAGAAACAAGGGCCTGTGTCAAACTTTAAAATGGTCTTTCCATTTTTAAATACAATAAACTTTATTTTTTTTTAATGTAATAACTGGGGTAGCTAGGTAGCACAGTGGATAGAGCACCAGCTCTGAAATCAGAAGGACCTGAGTTCAAATTTGGCCTCAAACACAACACTTCCTAGCTGTGTGACTTTGGGCAAGTCACTTAACCCCAATGGCCTCAGGGGGAAAAAAAAAGAAAAATTTTGATCTAAAACAAGGGTGGGGAACTTTTTTTCCTGCCAAAGGCCATTTGAATATTTATAGCATCATTTGTGGATCATACAAAATTACCTACTTTTAGAACTCAAGCAGTAGAAGATGGTTGTATCTAGCTTTCAGCTCATCACCTGTGGTTGCCTCAGCAAAAGATTTCCCAGGCTTTTTAAGGGTAAGCTGTCCTCCACCCCCTGATCTAAAAGGTTTAGGCCAAGATTTTCAACCAGTTTAATTAAGTGCTAGGAAATTAAGTCTGTTGTCAGCTTAGGTTAATCATTTAAAATTTATAGAACTTAAACCTAAAAATGCATACAAGGATGCTTTTTCAAAAATAACTAAGACCAGTTATCTTCAACTAGGTTACTATAGATATTTTCACTTTACATGGAAGGAGAAACTATTCTATATTTACTCATGGATTATGAGGGCTATTTATTTTTTTTTTAAAAAGACTTAACATCTATCATGTCGAATTTATTAAAATATGTAGATGAATAAGGGAAAGAATAAGATATTTTTGCCCCTAGTAATTCAATGCATGACCCAGGTACATTGAAATACTTTATTTAAGAATCTACTGAATGCCCAAACCATTATCTTTTATAAAAATATTTTTCTTTATCTTTTATTTTTGCCAATACATCCTTCACTCTAAAATCTCCCAGAGAGCCAATCCTTATAACAAAGAATAAAAAAGAGGAAAAATTCAGTCACACTGATATATGAAAAATCTCATAACATGCTATACCTATTTATTTAGTTTTGTATCAGCTCTCAGGAAGAAAGGATTTTGAACATATACCAAACATTGTTAAGACATATTATAGTGGCAAGTTAAATGACAAAGATCTATTGTGTTCAAGTAAATATCATCTCTCAGTGAACTTCTATAACATATAAATTGATAGAAGCAATGTGTTATAATGGGGAAATTCTTGAATTTAGGGTTAGAGAACTTAGATTTGGATCCCAGCTCTGCTATTTAATACCTAAGAATTTACAAAAGCCATGTATTTAGTTCCTTTGGCCTTCAGTTTCCCCATCTGTAAAATGATTGAGCTGGACTAGATAATCTGAAAAATCCTTTTCAGTTATAAATTTTTGTGCTAAAGATGATTCCTTTTAAGAGGATAGATAGAATTGAGTTAAATGGAAGTTATCATTTAGGCTTAGTTCTGTTTTTCAGTTCTTTTACAAATTAGTTTGCTTATTTGACCTAAACTCTTATGAACACATTTGTAGTATTTGAACTTCATTTGAGTAAATGTTAAACATCCACTATATTGAAGGTACTGAAAATCAAAAGTTTAACTTATAAGCAAAGTAGTAGGAGTACTAGTTAAATTCATAATAAAATTCAAAGTTGCACTTTTGAAAAACAGGTCAAATGTTAGTACAGCCTAAAAAATAGTAACTACTATTTTTAAATGCTAGATTTTTTTTTTCCTGAGGCAATTGGGGTTAAGTGACTTGCCCAGGGTCACACAGCTAGGGAATGTTAAGTGTCTGAGGCCAGATTTGAACTCAGGTCCTCCTGACTTCAAGGCTGGTGTAAATGCTAGAATTGAACCAGCTTCTCCAGTTAAAATATAAAGACGCTTTTGCTTACCTAGAGTCTTGTATCACAAATGACTTTTCAAACTGAAAGTGAAAGCATTAACCCTATATTTCAAACAATATACTATATGCATCTCAAATTCATTATATTCAAAATAAAATCTACAGCTTTCTCTCCAACCCCTCCCCATTTTCCCAGCACTTACCTAATACTAGTCTGCCACCATCCTTCCAATCACTGAGGTAATTTGGTGTCATTCTTGACTTCATTGCACATTTCCAGTTCGTTGTCATATCTAGTCTTTCTGCTGCCACAGCATTTCTCATGTGTCATCTTCCTTCTTTCTACACAGCCACCACTGTAGCTCAGGCTCTCATAACCCACATTTGTATTATTGTAATACATTCCTCTGTTCTCCATGCCTCAAATCTCTCCCCACTTCAGTCCATCTCCTTCACAGCCACTAAAGTGATTTTCCTAAAAACAAGTACAGGTGTGTCCTGACTGTAATTATGATGTAAAACTCCTATTTCCTTTCCCTGTAGTAAACTCTATTAGCTCTTTAGTACTTGTATGATCAAATATAAATTCCTGTATTTGCATTTAAAGCTCTTTGTAACTTGGCCCCTACACGAGTTCGTTCCTTCGTTCTTCCCTTTCCTTCCCTTCTCTTCCCCCTTCCCTTCCCTTCCCAGTACTTCTAATGATATTTTTCAACATTCATTTTTTTATTAAAGCTTTTTATTTTCAAAACCTATGCATGGATAATTCTTCAACATTAAGCCTTGCAAAATTTTATGTTCAAATTTTCCTTCCCCATCCCCACCCCCAATGGCAACTAATCCAATATGTTAAACATGGTAGAAATGTATGTTAAATCCAACATATGCATACATATTTATACAATTATCTTGCTGCATAAGAAAAATCAAGTCAAACAGGAAAAAAATGAGAAAGAAAATAAAATGCAAGCAAACAACAAGAAAAAGTGAAAATGCTATGTTGTCATCTATACTTAGTTCCCACACTCCTCTCTCTGGGTGTAGATGGCTCTCTTTATCACAAAATAATTGGAACTGGTCTGAATAAAAGAATCCTCTTTTTGTTGAAGAAGCTATGTCTGTCAGAATTGATCATTGTATATAATCTTCTTTCAGCATTCATTTTTGTAAGACTTTGTGTTCCAAATTTTTCTCCCTCCTCCCCAATACAGCAAATAATCGGAAATAGGTTAAATATATGCAAATCTTTTTAAAAAAGCTTTTTATTTTCAAGATATATGCATATTTTTCAATATTCATCCTTGAAAAACTTTGTGTTCCAAATTTTTCCTCCCTCTCCCCCAATTCCTTCCTCAGACAGCAAGCAATCCAACATATGTTAAACATGTAATTCTTCTATACATATTTCCACAATTATCATGCTGCACAAGAAAAATTGGATCAAAAAGGGAAAAAATGAGAAAGAAAACAAAATACAAGCAAACAACAAAACAGTGAAAATAAAATGTTGTGATCCACACTGAGTCCTCACTGGCTTTCTCCATCACAAGATCATTAAAACTGTCCTGAATCACCTCTGTGGAATTCTTTTAAACAATACTTCCACTTATAAGAAAAGTCAGATCAAAAGGGAGTAAATCTATGAGAAAGAAAACAAACCAAAAAAGTGAGAATACTATGCCTCCATCCATATTCAGTCTCCATAGTCCTCTCTTTGGATGCAGATAGTATTTACCATCTCAAGGCTATTGGAATTGCCTTGAATTATCTCATTGTTAAAAAGAGCCAAATCCATCATAGTTGATCATCTTGTAATCTTCTTGTTGCTTGTTTACAATGTTCTCTTGCTTCTTCTCACTTCACTCAGCATCAGTTCATATAAGTTTCTCCAGGCTTTTCTCAAATCAACCTCATCATTTTTTATAGAACACTAATATTCCCTAACATTCATATGCCATAACTAATTCAGTCATTCCCCAATTGATGGGCATCCACTCAGTTTTAGTTCCTTGCCACTACAAATTTTGCACATGTGGGTCCCTTTCCCTTTTTCTTTCTTTCTTTCTTTTTTTAAAAAAATAATCTTTTTGGGATACAGACCCAGTAGAAACACTGATGGATCAAAGAATATGCATAGTTTTATAGCTTTTTGCACATGGTTCTAAATTGGTCTCCAGAATAATTGGATCATTTTACAACTCCACCAGCAATGCTTTAGAATCCTGTCTTCCCATATCCCCTCCAACATTTATCATTATTTTTTCCTGTCATCTTAGCCAATCTAAGAAGTATTCTAAGAGTTTTTCCAATACAGCCATCTAGGCCTACTTTGTTCTTCACATGATAATTCATCTCCTCTACCACTGCCTTTGTATGTTATTTCCCTTTTCCCTCACTTCTACCCCATCTCTGGAATGTACTCCCTCTATACCCACTTCACCTCCTGGAATCTCCTTGTTCTCCTTTAAGATATAGTTCAAAGACTACTTCTTGCAGGGGGCTATTCCTGGTCCTTCCGATTGCAGTTGCCTCCCCTTCCACATTGTGGGTTTGGGGATTTTTTTTTTTTTAATTCAGTGGGAGTATGTTTGTTCTATACCTACTTATATAGATGTTGTCTCCCCAGTAGAACATAGGCTTCTTGAACACGGGGACTTTGTCTTTGGATCTCCAATATTTACACATAGTAAAGGCTTAATAAATACTTCTTGATTGAATGACTGATTTTAACATCTATGTGAAGTAGATCACTACCTTCCAGATCCACATTTTGGATTTGGAAAAATCAGAGTAAGGAAGTTAATATTCACTTAATGACAATGATTGGGTACTCTTTTTTTTTTTTTTAAATTAAAGCTTTTTATTTGCAAAACATATGTATGGGTAATTTTTCAACATTGACCCTTGCAAAGCTTTCTGTTACAAAATTTTCCCCCCTAGCTCCCACCCCTCTCCTAGATGGCAGGATATCCACTATATGTTAATTATGTTAAAATACTTGACAAATCGAATATGTGTATACATATTTTTACAGTTATCTTGCTGTGCAAGAAAACTCAGATCTACAAGAAAAAAAAATCGGAGAAGGGAAACATAATGCAAGCAAACATCAATAGAGAGCATGGAAATGTTATGTTGTGGTCCATGTTCATATCCCTCTCTCTTGAGTGTATATGGCTTTCTTCATCACTGAACAATTGGAACTGGTTTGAAACATTTCATTGTTGAAGAGAGCCATGTCCATCAGAATTGATCATCATATAGTCTTCTTGTTGCCGTGTATAATGATCTCCTGGTTCTGCTCATTTCACTCAGCATCAGTTCATGCAAGTCTCTCCAGGCCTCTCTGAAATCATCCTGCTGGTCGTTTCTTATAGAACAATAATATTCCATAACATCCATATACCATAATTTATTCAGCCACTCTCCAATTGATGGGCATCATTCAGCTTCCAGTTTCTAGCTACTACAAAAAGGGCTGCCACAAACATTTTTGTACATGTGGGTTCCTTTCCTTCCTTTAAGATCTCTTTGGGATATAAGCCCAATAGAAACACTGCTGGGTTAAAGGGTATGCACTGTTTGATAACTTTTTGAGCATAGTTTGATTGGGTACTCTTCCTGGTGCAGTGCTAGCTGCTGTGGGAGGATAATGATGATTAGGGCATGATCCCTCCATATAGCATAATAAGGAAGATGAGATATAGATAAAAATACAATATAAAGTAGAATATGGAAGTGCAGTGAGAGAGACATAAATAAAGTGTGGGAGTTCTGAGAGATTACATTCAACTAGGATATCAAAGAAGGGTTCATGGAAGAGAATGGATAGATTTGTTAGCCCTTGAAGTTGGGGTAGGACTTCATTGGGGAAAGATGGGCAGTAAACATAAAAGAGAGCACTCCAAATAAAGAAATATTATCCACAGAGCTATAGAAGAAGTAGGAAATGACTAATTTGTAGGGTGCATGAAAAGGCTACAACTGGGGAGATGAATCAATATTTAGGCCTTAAATAGAGTATTTGAGTTTATTTGGAATAGGTATGACAGATTTGTAAACTATCTGACAGCTGTGGATTAGGGAAATGAATCAAGTAGCATTGTGTAGCATGGGTTGGATTGAATGAGAATTAATTCAGAGATTAGACAGCTTGAGGCCTGAATGTTTTCATAAGTTAGCAGCACTATTATTTGAAAATATGGATCTTAGGATTTTATTGTAAAAGGTGGCAAATAAAAGGAAAGACCTCCCTTTTTTACTGTGTTTATATGACTAATAACTTCACTGGCACCAAATTCAAATTCCAATTTGAAGCCTGGTGAATGTGAGAGAGTGAATAAGAGAGAGCCAGAGTTGTAACACTAGGAAATCTTCCTGACTTCTTGTCTTCCCTGATTTTACACAATTTATTTTTTTTATTTTTATTTTATTTTTATTTTTATTAATACTTTTTATTTGCAAAACATTATCTATGGGTAATTCCTAAACATTAACACTTACAAAGCTTTCTGTTACAAATTTTCCCCCCTACTCCCCACCCCTTCCCTAGATGGCAGGATATCCACTACATGATAATTATGTTAGAATACTTAAGAAATCGAATATATGTATAGTTATTGCATCATTTTTTTGTGCAGGAGAAATCATATCTACAAGAAAGAATAATCCAATAAAGGAAATACAATGCAAGTAAACCTCAATAGAGAACATGAAAATGTTATGTTGTGGTCCAGATTTCACATCCCTCTCTCTGGGTGTATATGGCTCTCTTCACCGAACAGTTGGAACTGGTTTGAAGCATTTCATTGTTGAAGAGAGTCATGATTTTACACAATTTAAAAAGTAGCTATCATATGTTGCCATTAGTCTAATGATTTGGTTCTCACAGTCATTTTTCTTGATTTCTCTGTCTGATATACCCTCATTATTTAAGGTTTTGTAAATAACAAAGTAGAATTTACTTTGTGAGTAAAGCAGAATAGGATTTTGTGTGTGTGTGTGTGTGTGTGTTATAGAAATAATGACAGTATTTTACTATGTATAGTCAAAATTAATTTTTTCAAATTTTGCCAATTAGGGACTTAAGAGATTATGGCATCTGAAGCCCACAATGATAGAAAACGGAACTCTTTGCATATTGAGGGCCATTCCATTGATCTTCCTAGGAAAAGGATCTCTCATTTCACTAATAAGAACATGAAGGAGGTATGTTAATGTTTTTGTAAATTTCTTAGATAACATGTAACATAAAATGTCACAGAAAGTTTTTGTGGTGTTGATGAATGTTGGTCAACTTTTTACACAATAGGAGGGAAATAATTTAGCATACAAAAAAGTGTTCTCTATGCAAAATGTTAATAGCTTTGGCATAGTTTCTCCTAGATCATAATGAAATTCTTATAGAAGAAAAAATATATAGTCAATACATTCTAAAATATAAAATACATTCCAAATGAGAATAGAGTAGCTGAGACTGACAGATTGCCATGTACCAATGATATCAGTTGGACTATTAAAGATGATGTCAGTGAAAGTAGGAAGATCTTAGAATTTAATAATAGGAGAATGCTGAATAAAAATAGAATTCTAATCTTTCCCTCCCCTCTAAACAATAAGAACAACGAAGAATTGTAGTTCTGTTGATGTCACTCACTTATTTTAGCATAATTCCATTAATAGAAACTTATCTAGATATACTTGTTCATGGGTAACAATAATTTTCTGCTTTTATTGATAGGGAAAGAAATCTCCAAAACATTTGGCTGCTTATACAAATAGGTAAGAGATACTTTGAAATTTGGGGGAAGCAACAAATCTTGAAAGCTGGGGATGGTTAAAAATAGGAAAGCGTATTAAACATGTTACCTGTAAAATTAGGTTAGACAGTTATAATCCTAGAGTTTCTCCTATGTCCCAAATTATTGGATCTTGTGCTTGATTCTACATTCTTTGAAAGATCAGTTATTGCTTTTAAGACAAATCTGAAATTATGTTGTCAGAAATGTCACAAATATGCAAACTTAAGCATATATAGTACTTAAGAATATATAGTACTTATTTTGATGGATAGTAGATGACCAAAACTTTACTGCAGAATTGTCCCTTAACCTTTAATAAGATTTTATTTCCTTCTTTATTTAAATGAGCTAATTGTTTTTACAGAACAGTTGGATACACTGTGAAAAGTCCAGACAAACTGCACAAAGAAATATATTATAGAAAGAAAGTTCATCATTATTTTCCAAATCCTTGTTACAGAAGAAAACAGTTTCCTAGAAGCAGGGGCTGTGACATGGCAAATAAAGAAAATGAACTGGCATGTGCAGGCCACCTGCCTGAAAAATTACGCCACGATGGTCGTACATTTTTACTTAATGCCAGTGATTCTAGTTCTTCACAGACAGAAAGCCCGTCATCAAAATATAGTGGATTTTTTACTGAGGTGAGTCATTCTACAAGCTAATTTTTTATCTAGCATGATTATATATTTTTTTCTTTTGGCATTCTTTTCTGTCTGCAAAATCCTTCTCATCCTTTTGTCATCCTTAGGTGAGCCTTCTTATGGTTAAATCAAGCAAACTTGAAACAGTTATTATGTCCATTTTTTAAAGTTTGTATTTTTCCATAAAAATAGAATAGATTTAACATTATTATCTCATGCAGGTTCCAGATTAATACATTGACAGGTGTAGATTGGAGGGAGCAGGGAGAGAGAAAAGATCTGATCTTATACTGTTCTGTTTAGACACAGGAATCGGAGTTCTCTTGTATCCCATAGTTCAGTGGAGTCCTAAAGATTTAATCACCCTAGTAGGTACTGTCTGTAATACTGTAGAGTAGCTTAGCCCAAAGTGGTTATTTGAGGAATGATACAGTAAATTTGTGTTTTGTTTCTAAAAAATAGCTCCTATAGTCTTCCAAGCAGCAATTGATTTAAGGTAGCATAGGTGATAGAAGATGAATGTGATGATTAAGAGAATGATTACAAATATTCAGAATTATTGGGAAGAAATCTTGATCATGGAAACACAGGATATATTACAGAGGGTACTTGAAATGATATTGGAATTATTTAGCAAGATTCTTCCACTTTCCTTGAAAAATAATGAATAGAAGTTCTAGAGAAACAGAACATGAGTTGCTATTAGACAAAAATCATGACAGAGTGGTGGGAAAATTAAAAATAAAAAAAGTAATTCTTTATGGAATAACAGTGAACCAACATAAGAATTAAAGAATGGGTGAAATAAGACTGTACCTCTTTTTAATGAATGTGAGAAGAATGTAACTATCTCCATTATAGAAGTACTGTTTTTTTTGAGGCATCACAGTGATACAGTTTCTAACAACTGATGATCCAAATATAAACTAAAGGATTGCTACGGTTGTTTAGGCAGAATACATTTTAGTTGCTGCTGTATTGTGAAAGACTACACAATTTTCTCCTTTCCTTTTGTGTCTTCATATTTAAACTTTTCCTAAGGAATGCTTACTATCTCTGGGCCCCATCTCCCTGTGTAGTTTTCAAAAGTTTATTCATTACTGCTTTATTGTTACTTTACTCATACTTAATTTTCATCAGTTTTTTAAACCCTAAAAAATTTTGAATTGATGCCAAAACATTGAAGAGAGAAGCTTGGCCTAGTAGAATATTTTCTCTTCTATCCTTATCCTTATACAACAAGAAAGAGTAGTAATAGTTGAGGAAAGGATACTGATGCTTCAGATTGCTTGATGCTT
The DNA here is from genome assembly GCA_023553655.1 of Myrmecobius fasciatus. Lineage (NCBI taxonomy): Eukaryota > Metazoa > Chordata > Mammalia > Dasyuromorphia > Myrmecobiidae > Myrmecobius > Myrmecobius fasciatus. The sequence goes on from JAJPUD010000285.1 coordinate 199,070, forward strand.
ATTTTCTTCAAATGCTGTATTACTCTAAATTATTAATGAAGCTGATAAGGATTTTTAGTTTTGGGAAAAGGGATTAGCATTGTTGTTTAAATTAAAAATAATCTGTCTACATTGATCTACTCTAATGGAATAACTACTTCAGATTTCTTTTTTAATTTTTTGCCTTCAGTATGGCCTTTAACAAATTAGTTTGCTGCTTGTCAAAGGTATGCATTTTTGATTCAAGTGGAAAGCACTTTGGACTTGGTACTCGGAAGACTTGGATTTTTGTCTTGCTTCTGCCAGCAACCAAGTTGGGCCAGTTCTTTTACCCCCTGAAACATCATTTTCATCATGTATAAAATGATACTTTGGATTAAATAATATTTCTAATGCCTTCCAATTTTAAATATTATTTCTTTGCTTGCAGGTTTCTCAGGACCATGAAACAATGGCACAAGTACTTTTCAGTAGAAATTTGAGGTTGAATGTAGCTTTAACTTTTTGGAGAAAGCGAAGTATAAGTGAACTGGTAGCCTATTTGGTGAGGTAAATCATTATAATTTTTTCCCCCATTCTTGGTTTTGCAAAACTATAGCATCCAATTTCAGGAATAGCAGTCTAGGATTAGCTTTTCAACTTATGATAATGTTGCTGATCAGAAAATTTTAATTCCTTATACTTAATTTTAATAAGAATAATAATGTCCAAAGTTAGTGTCACACAGGTTTGTTAACTAAAAGTCCAGAGTCATTAGTTTTATCTTTACTTGCTGTGTGATTTTGAACAAACTGGATAACCTCTACAACTCAAATCCTCATATATAAAAAGGAAATTAAAGATGATCTGTTGATTTTGGGGAAAACTAACTGTGTTAATCATTTTTTTGAAAATAGCTAGCTACTTAACTTTTGCTTCTCTTAATACTATAGGATAGAAGATCTTGGAGTGGTGGTAGATTGCCTTCCTGTGCTCACCAGCAGGTAAAAAGGGGAACATTTTTTTTAGAAGATTAGAAACCATGATCTCCAAGTTTTTGTAACCAAATGTATATTTTAGTTTACAGGAAGAAAAGCAGTACATTTCACTTGGTTGCTGTGTAGATCTGTTGCCTCTAGTAAAATCACTACTTAAAAGCAAATTTGAAGAGTAAGTGTCTGTGTGCATTTTTATCTTTCATTTTCAGCAACATTTATTGAGGTTTTATTATATATATAATGCAGTATTAAGCTCTTTAGGAGATAAGGACAATTTAGTTGGGAAAATAAGTTTTATATATGTGAAATAACTGGGGAAAATTGAAATGATATCTTGTCAGCAACTTTAATACTTTAGTATTAATGGTATTGTCAGGTGCTGAAAAAAAGTTCAAAATAAATGGAAGGAGTTTGTATTTAATCAGTAAAGATTTTTTGGGAGGAAAAGCATGATTTTTTTACACAAAATTTTATTTCAGCTATGTGATAGTTGGTTTGAACTGGCTTCAAGCAGTCATAAAAAGATGGTGGTCAGAACTGTCTGCTAATACAGAAATTGCGAAGGATGGGTAAGTATTAGAATTTCTATATTTTGCAAATATACTGCTATGCTGGTAAAAATTGTATTGTCAGGATAGAAGCAGATAGAAAGGTAAAGAGAAAAAGAATTTATTAAGCTCTTACTATGTGTCACACACTGTACTAAGCACTAGGAATACAAATGTAAGAAAATAAGATGTTCCCTATACTCAAGGAAATTGCATTCTAATAAGGGAAGACAATTTATTGGAGTTAGAAAGAGAGAAAGATGGAATTGGAGAACAATGGACAAGCCTGCTGGTAAGGAGGTGGGGAAGTCAAGAGATCCAGGACAGTGAGCATGAATGACCTAGGCACTCCATGACGTGGTAGTTTCTAGCTAGGGACTCACCAATCAGAGGAAATGGTGCAAAAGCAAAGGTATCTTCAAGAAGATGACAAAGCTACAGAGAGCGAGGAATGGAGCCAGGAGAGAACTGAGCATGGGTGGCATGAGCAATTCATGAAATGGTGGTTCTTTCAAGGATTCACCAGAGGAGAGGGTGCAGGAGCCAGAGGCATCTCCCAGGTGAGGTGGCTTCTTGTCTATATGACCATAATGCAATGTCATTCACTCCCTTTCTTAATAGGGAGAATTTAAGGAAATGTTATACTCATTATAAATTTATAGAAAAACTTTGAAGGCAACATAGTGCATGCAGTTAACCTGGAACTAGAAGATGTGAGTTAAAAATTTATCTCTATTGCTTACTACCTGTGTGACTGGAATTCAGAGAAATTATTTGCCCAGTATGTTTCTTCCTCTTTAAAAGGGGATAACAATATATTTGGACTATCTACTTTCTAAGGATCAAATATGAAATAGTTTATATAAATCTTAAAAATAACAAATGTAAGCTGCTATTATTAGGCTACCGTGATGATGTTTTCATGAAAAAAATTCTTAGTTGCTTAAAAACTAAATTTTTAATAGATTTAGTTTATTTAAATGAGTATTGGAGCTTTTCATATTAGATTATACTTCATATATAGAATTTCAGAACTAGTCACCTCTCTTTTTCTGGAATTAACCCCATTTTGCAGACAAGACAGGGATAACAGTACTATAATCAGGCATTCTGAAGTGGCAGGTTTTTGGGGTGAGAATGAGGGCATATTATGGACTTTTAGTAGCCAGTTTATGTATATGTATATGTACCTGTATGTTTGTGTATATGTATTTATGTGTATATATGTGTTTGTATATGTATAGATATATTTATATATATATGTATGTATGTAGTTTTGGAAATACATATATTATTCTACAGACTGAAATCGATAATCTTGAGTAACTTCTGACCTTCTCCTAAGGAATTAGAAGGCTGTTAGACTCAGCTGTTCCTTATATTGTATAGGTACTGTTTTCAAGCAGTTGAGGTGATTGAGCAATGTATAATCTCTATGAATAACTGACACATGATTACAAATAATTCATTTGAGTTACAGTATCATGTTGCCTAAGGATAAATTCTTAAATATTAAAATTTATTTAGTTATCTTTCTCTGAATGTATTTGTACTCCACTGGATTATTGTAAACAGTCATAAATAAATTTTTGCTTAAATTCTTTTTTTTTAAATTAAGAAATATTCATATTTTAAAACAACAATTAAGTGGATTGTGGAAACAAGAAAATCATCTTACTTTGGTTCCAGGATACACTGGTAATATAGCTAAGGTATGTATATAACCAAAGTATATCAAATGTTTGACTTTAGATGTTCAAAATATCTAATAATCTAGTCTGATGAATTTGTAAAACAGAACTACTAAACAAGAAGTTAGTAAATGACTTAGCTAGTTAAATAAATGATATTACAGTGTTCTAAAAGCAAGTATAGCTCCCAAAGTGCCAGAATACTCTGGGTATAGATATAGCATTTCATTGCTTGGCAGGGAGCAAAATAACTGCCCATTGGATGTTTTTCAGATGCTCTTCAAAAGGTAGTAGTCTTAAGGGTGTGTTATTGTAAGAATGAAGAGTTTTTAAAATGAAAAGGAAATAATCAGTTTCTCATAGCCATTTAATTCTTTTATTTAGTGACATGTCTCTCCAAATGAAGGATTATGTGTTAATTCAGCATTTGCACTAGAGAAATCCACACACAATAATTGTTTCCAAAAGAGATTTATTAATTATTTACTTATCTATCTGGATAAAGGAGTAGAATGAGAGTGCTAATGCAACATTTCCTCAGATTAAGATGCTGGCCTGTCAAGCTATGAAGATAATCTCCCAGCCTTCTCTTTTTGTATAATAAAAGTCAAAATTTCTGATATGTGTTAGAAATACTCCCTCCTTTTTCAGAGTTGCAGGATGATGATTGGTACATAGAAAAGTATTATCTGCTGCCTTTGCTTCCAGATATGAATTGGATATAGTAATAAATTGAAAAGAATAAAAATGTGAAATTAGAATGCTTCCTGATTTACTCCTGATTATTCTTAACTAATGGGGGATCCAGAGGATCTTATCTATATATTTGCTTCTTTGGCCCAGTTAAATACTTATTTTTGAAGTTAAATTGAGGAAAGAAGAAAATTTCCAGCCTGGCTTTAAGAGTAAAAGCAAAAGAAAGCAAGAAACCAGGATACTAGTCAGTAGATATGAGTATGAATCTTCCCAGAGAATTTAGGAAAAGTTCCAGGAAGATGGCTTGGGCTGTTTTCTCAAGTGAGAATCAAAGGTATTATGTATAAGTGCCTACTACTTTTTTCTTTGGGATTCTTTATCTGACATGATAACTTAAATCCTGTGGCAAAAGAGAAGCACTGTGAAAAGAAACCTTAATTATTAATGCAAATATGTATACATTTTATAGAATCTATAACAAGCAATATCGATTTATTTATATTTCCCCAAAGGGAAGATGATACTTTTAGTTATGAAATTCTAAGATGCAAAGATGTCTTTATAAAGGTTATAGAAACCACAAACTTGACACTGAATAATAAATCACATTAGTTACAGTTTAACAAGCCCTATAGTGACAAGCCTCTATAATTTTCCAAGTGTTTTTTTTTGTACCTGCTGAGAAAAATATGCATTTAAACTATAAAATGATCTTATCATCAGAATTGATCTTTAACAGTGATTTTTTTTTTTTATGCTCTTAAATAAAAACAAAAGCTACAGTTTGGGATAACACATTCTTTAAACTCTAGAAAAACATTCATCTAAAAAGTTTGCCTGCCTTAAAATTCTTAAAAGTACTTTGTGGTTGGGAGTATTGCCACTTTTTAAAAATTTGCCCAATATCTGACAGTATTAGCTGGGAATTAGTTTACTCTCAGTTTTAACAAAAAATCTTCCTGTTAGGATTTCTCACATTTCTTCAAGAAAGATAAAATTATTTAGTGTATATTTAAACAACTCAAGCAGGATATAAAATTTTTATAAATAAAAATATTGCCAGAAAAACTTGTTCAAAATATTTTCTCAATAATGATGGTGAAGTATAGATTTTAGAAAATGACATGCTATAACTTAGAATGTGTATTTATATTATGTTTTATTTTAGAAAATTCGTGGGCAACAGAATTCATATGACATCTATAAAAATCAGAGAAGTTTTATTTTTAATTTGGCCAGAGATATTATCTTTATTGTTGAAAGTAATACTGATTTAGTTTTGAAGTTATATGTACAATTCTCAAGTTTCTTTATGGGAAAATGCTATAATAAAACTAACCCTAAACACCCCAACAATAAAAAACCTAAAATTACTGACCTTTTTTTTGAGGATGGAAAATCTGAAACAGAGTTCAAGAAATAACATGATTGGTTGGCCAAATGGTCATTTGTTTTAACTACAAAAACAAAGTTTGTAAGAATTAGAAAATAGAAGCTAGAGGAAACCAAGGCATATGGAAGAGGCAAAGGGGAAAGGAAGGAAAAGAGCATTAAAGAGTACAGAAATCACGCAGTTGACATTTTTTATTTACTTTAATGAGACAAATCAAAATTTAATAGAAATTATTTCCATAATATTTTCTGAGTCCAAGTCATTTTAGCCTTATTTCTTATTCCTTCTATGTTACAATATGTGTGCTGTGAGAATTGATATTCAAAATTGTCATCCTGAAGCACTGTAATATCCAGAATAAGTAAAAAAAATTATATTTTACATAATATATTTTGAATGATACCCAGTAATGTAGATGAGGCAGAAAGGATTGCTGTCATGTTTGCTAGTTAAGCAGAAAGTTAATTTATTAAATTCTTAATTAGAAGTAAGCACTTGAGTTAAATGGAAGGATGTGTATGTGTGTGTGTTGTGTGTGTGTGTGTACACCGAAATGGGAGGGGGGGGGTTAAATATTGACTAATAGTTTTATTTTATTCTTCAAGGACGTAGATGCTTATTTATTACAATTACATTGAGAAGTACCATCACCTGAAGAGGACATTCTTATTCAGAATACTCCTGGATTTTGTAACTTCCAGAATGAGGTCTCTTCTGAGAACTATGAACCAAGGAGGGAAGTGAAATCTTCCAAAAATGCCATTTAATTAAACCACTAGTGAAATCCTAACAATCTACTTCACATTGAAGTGGAAAAATAACCACAAGGAGCATCTTTGACTTCAATGAGGTGAAAGTGCACTATGAAAATTGTACGCCTTTGCTGCGTTTGGGATTTGTATGGTTATTTGGGGAAAAGTTGTTTAAATGCTTCTGTGTCTTATTGCAGTCCTTCATATTGCATAAATGTAATTTATACTGACATGAAAAGATAAAATGGGCAAGACATTTTGCTAGGAACCACAAAGACCAATCACCATTAATATTTTTTTTTAAAAGATTGTGTTTTATAAAAAAGCAAAAAAACAAACCACTAAAATGTATGCAGCTACTTTGTGATCATATTGAAAAGACTTTAAAGGTGTTTAAAACAACATAGTGAATGATGGACAATTTTTTCACACTGAGATAACTGTGTAAAGTAAGATGCCTTAATTATTAGTATGTTTGAAAAAGCCAATGTATTATGTTACTTATATCTTTTAAGACAGCCATGCATACAGGCATGAAATCAGGGGTTTTATGCTCATGTAGAATATTGGTTTTGGAATCTAATTCACATAGTTTGAAAAACTTGAGAATGTTTTTCTCTTGATTTTTGCCAGAATGTGTGTGTGTGTGTGTGTGTGTGTGTGAAAATATAAAAAGCTGAATATTAATTGGATGAATGCTTAACTGGAAATGTCTTTGGAATTAGCTAATTTATATTCACTTTTAAAAAATTATATTTGGATTTCTATTATTTTCAGTTCTGAATCTTTTAAACTCCTTTTATTTGAGTAAATATACTAAACATTTCTCTTTTTGTTTTTTTTAATTTACATAATTTCATTCGTCTTCTAAATTCTTTCTCATCACTTGTGTTTTGGATAGTAGTGTCTAATGCTTTAGAAATGTTTACAGCTAGAGTTGATCTTATATTCTCCATCCAAATCATTGATACACTACCTCTTCTAATGGTTGCTTTGAAGTGGGATTCATACATATTCTTATGTGTACAAACTCAGTTTTGATATGATTTAACAGTGGTATGTGTTAAAACTCCTTGACTTTTGCCACTACACTTTATATTACCACTAGGTAGGGATAGGAAAATTTATATACCACCAATTCAGTTAAAATAAGCCTGATAGTGATCTGGCCAAATAGTTTTGGGAATCACTTTTGCACTCATGGGCATGAATATAAATCTGTAGCACTTGCCCAATCAGTGACTACTGATGTGAACATTGAATCTGTATCTTTCTTGCTTTAAAGGATAACATTTCACTGATTCTGGATGCTTTTAATGTGCAGTTATGTCACACACATACACACAGTGTGGAAAGTCTTTTGTGATCATTGCTTTTGTTGAGTCTTTAACTTAGAAACATTCCACATTACTCAAATTTTGTGATATTAAAAGAAGTTTCCCCCCAAGATGTGAGAAGAAAGTAAATGTTAATAATCTACATATTTGAGATAAGAAAATATTATTTTCCCATATTTGTCATTTATTATCCTTGTAATTATTGTTTTGGTTTAACAAATAATCTGAGCTAGCTAGTCAGTTGATATAGTACTTATGAGACTTAGAGAATAGGGATTTGATCCTTTTTTAGGCTAGTAGCTTAACAGAAGGATAACGAAATTGAATACCCCCGCTAGTCTTCAAATTGGTGTTCTTGTTAACAAGAGGTACCGGTTCTGGATAGCTTAGCAGAAAGTGATCATTTCTGGAAAAATAATTCAAAAGTTTATATTCTCTAAGGAGTCTTAAGTTTTAGTGTCTTTGGATACCAAAGACAGAACTTTGTGAATACTACTTTTATTAAAACAACTGCCATATTGATCCTTGTTTTGGAACAAAGTATTTTTTAATTGTATTTTCCTTTTTTTTTTTTAATAGATGCTATTTAATTGATCTTAAGTAAAAATAAGATCATGTATATTATCTCTGTGATAATATACAAAATTTTAAAAAATGTAATTACTGTCCCTTCTCCCTCCCAAAGAAAAATGATAAGAGCTCTTATATCTGAACTCATACTTTTTGAATGGCAGTGTTACTATTTCACTTTAAACACTCTAAGCTATATAGGCAGCCTGAAAATCTTCTAAGTAAAAACTATTGAGTAGCCCACACTCCACTTTTTTTGTTTTTGACTCTTGTATTTTTTTATTTCAAAACCTACCTCTCAGATAATGAAATTTGGCTAGCCTTTGTAAGTGGCTTTTGCTGAAAGAAAGGTATTAGATAAATAAGTATAATTAAATGTTTCTGGTGGTGTTAAGTTCTGCTCAGCTTAGGTAATTTTAATCAGAAAAGTGTTGTATTCCAGAAGGCGCCAAAGAAAAGTGTTTACAGAGTATTCTGGTAATTGTAAACAGTTCAAACATTGTTTGACCTAAATTAGGACAATTGTGTTTTTTGCCTATTTGCTGAATACTATCAGTGTTAGCAAACTGGCTATATCTTATACAGAATTTAGGGACTAGATAAAGTTCCTTCTTATTAGGGACCATATTTCCATCTTTTAAGATTTTTTTCTTTAATTTTACAATCTAGCAAGTCATTGGGACTAGAAATTTAAAGATGTGATTTACAATTATCGTGTTCATTTGCGTAAATTGTGTAATGAAGAATTGATCATGATGAGAATGGCATGAAAAGTTATAAGGCAGGGAATATAATGGTATGGCATTAAGAAAAAGTGGTCTAATGTTAGCAGTACCCTGTTTACTTATCAGAAATTATAGAGATTCCTGAGATTTGTAATAGTTTGCATATGTGCTACCTATATTTCCTTTGGAAAGATGATAAATTTTTGCAACCAAACATTGAGACTACTGAAAAGTTAGCCTAGATATTAGTTGAAACAAAATTCTGCTAAGTTCTGAAAAGAACTGCTGCTTAATTTGTTACGGAATCTTTTGTTAAAATAATAATCTTACTTTAGAATATTTTTATATTTGGAAAACTGTTGAGAAAATAAATAATGTTAGTGAAATACAGATTAAATTATTGTACTTTTTAAGCATAATTCACATTATCACATTCTTAGCTTTTTGCTTACTTTTAAATCAATCTCAGAGCCACAAATGGAAGAAAGTTTTCATTAAATTTGATACCACTGCACTAAAGTTTAATCTTTCCAAACCAGTTGCTTTCTTCTCATTTAAAGTTATGATAATAATATCAGATGCCACTGTCAGTTAAAAAATAAGTACAACTTAAGCAGCTGGCTCAACTAGTCTGATCCATTTTAAAATAGAATTTTTTTGCCTTGTGGGTCCCTTCAGCTAGAAATAGTTTTGTTGAACATCTGCTGGCTTGGATTTACTATTCTTTTGCTCTAGCAAGTTACATTTCAGGCTAATTTGAGCATCATTATAAAGCCTTTCTTTTCTTGTAGCATGATCTAAAGAAGCCTAATACCTAATAATTTTAGACTGAAGAAAACATCTCCAAACTTTTAATGCTTATATGATGTATATCTTTTTGGTTGTTTAGTTAGCAGCACTGTATTCCACTAATTAATATGAAAATAATAGGTCATTAACTACTCCAGAATCTGCCTTGAGATCATTACAAATCTATCCTGAAAGCTGGACCATAGACCAACCTTTACACATGGACTATATAATTAGTAGCATCCTCATTTAAGATTAGATGACCTTAAGTTTATCATCCATTACGCTACGTTATTGATTCAAGAATTTTGTTTCATATCAGGATCTGCTATGTCTTCAGCCCCTATCCTTATCAGTGTGGTAGAATCTCATTCTAGTAGTAGAGTTGGTACTTACAGGAAGGACTTCATATTGGAGGTGTGAAGCTGGCATTCTATTTCTCTTTTGCTTTAACTGGAAAGGAACCCTAATCAATACCATTTTCTGTCCTGGAAATGAGTTATAGAAACTCAAATTTAAGTGCTGAAGGAAGGGAGACCTCAGAGACAATCTAACACAAATTGTAGAAAGAAATTCATTCAAGAGCACCCCTGAGAAGTAGTTTTATTATTATTTTTTTAAAAATACTACTTTCAGTGGCCCTCTACTTTTAAGTAGCTCTAATCAAGGCAAAGTTTTTCCTTCTATCAAGCCAGAATCTGTCTCTGAGTTACTTTTACCCATTGTTTCTAGTTCTGTCCTGTAGGATCTCCTCAATTTTTTTTTTTTTGGCTGAGGCATTTGGGGTTAAGTGACTTGCCCAGTCACACAGGTAGGAAGTGTTAAGTGTCTGAGACCAGATTTGAACTCAGGTCCTCCTGACTCTAGGGCCGGTGCTCTATCCACTTCACTACCTAGCTGCCCTGTGGTCTCTTCTATTCTTAAAGTAATTTTTTCCAATTTCCCAGGGAATCATAGCTGAAAAACTGGGAAATTGCTGATCTTCAGTTTCTACTACTTCCAAAGTCTGCAAAGGTGATTGACAACTTAGCAATCATTTCTGGATAGCTATAATTGTTTTTCTTTATATCAAACCAAAAGCTGCCTCCTGATACTTTTCTATCCATTGTTTCTGGAGCAGTGCAAAAGTCATAGCCTTCATGTTCATGTCAGTTCTTAAAATAGACAAACAGCTGTTTGTACACATCCCAATCCCTTTCCCCTTTTTTTTTTTGGTCTTAGAATAGTCATCCCCATTTCCTTTAGTTGAATCTTCTGGCAAGGTCTGTAAATCATTTACTATACTGTCCTCCCGCCTCTGCCCAAGTTTGTCAATGTCTCTATTAAAATGTGGCATCTAGAAGTGACATTTCAAACCGGATGTTCCATAAGCACTTCAACTCATTAGATCCAAACAGATTTATCTTCCTCATCTTCTGCTTTCTCTATCACTCTCAAAGGCACTCAGGTTTGCTCTTATGCTTCACACTGCATAGCCAGTAAATTGCCAAATCCTTTTGTTTCTTTCTCTACTGCATCTCTCACGTAGTTACTCTCCTTTCTAATCACAGTTGCTCATCTTGTTCAGACCCTCATTGTAGGTTGCCTGTACTATTTATTACAAGAGCCCTGGTCTTGGTGACTTAAGCCTTTGCCCATTCCAGTCCATCCAATGAAGTGCTTTTCTTATCATGACAACTTCTTTCCCTTATTATATATATATATATAAAAATAAACTAATGTTTAAGATCTTTATAACCTAGTCCCCTCCCTTTGGTGATGTATTACTTCTACCCTCAGAGCACTCCATGATTCAGTTATATTGGCCTACCTATTATTCCACTCATGCAAAAAAATCTATCTCCAGGCTTTGTGCCTTTATATAAGCTGTATCCTCCCCTAAATCCCCACTCCCAAATGCCTGCAGTGCACTCCCTCCTCACTTCTGAATTTTGGAATCCCTCATTTCCTTCAAGACTTAGATGCATTGCCCCCCTTCTCCAGGAAGCCTTTTTAGGATTCCTTTCAAACTAAAGTGGATTGACAGACATATGTATATATACCTCTCTATATAAATATATGTACATATGTTCTGTATAGACTTGTATGTATACAGATCTCTCCAGAATGTAAGTACCTTGAACATAGGGACTGTTTTACTTTTCTTTTTGTAACTCTAGAGCTTAGCATAGTTGCTAGCACATAGTAAGTGCTTAATAAAGATTTGTTGTTTTCTTTTTATGCTGTCATCAGTGGAAAATATAGTCAGACTCTTAGTTACCTCCTTTGTTATAACACTATGCCTTTTTTAATGCAGCCTAAGACTGTTAAAATTTCTGCTGGCTGTTGCATTAGTGACAACTTGAAATCCACTAAAAATCCTTGAATATTTTTCACATAAATTAATATAATTATACCTTCCCCATTTTGTACTTGTGTGGTAGTTGATTTTTTTTCCCTATTTTTTTAATCCCTATTAAATATCATCTTATCGAATCCTTACTCACATGTTTCTTACTCATAACTAACTTCCCACTTTGATTCATGGATTTTGTTACATGAATACATATTGGCGTACAGTTCTATGTCACCATCTTCTTAACAGAGTGCTAGACTTGCTCTTCAAGAAGAGCAGGGTTCACATATCTCTGATACTTTTTAATTATGTGCTGCCTTAGATTATTAGTTACTTTAATTTCCTTAGCTATAAGATGGAGCTAATAATAGCACCTTCTTCACAGGTTCCCATTGTGAGGATTAAGTTAAATAATGCATGTAAAGTACTTTGCAAACTTCAATGAAATATCTAAATGTGAATTATCTGGAGTGTGTGATAAAGGAGGTCATATTATACTTTTGATAGTAAGATAGTTATATACCTTGTTCATCACCCATACTTCACAACATTTGGGTGTAGCTGTCCAATGTAGCTATGAATTTTATTACTTTTATTCTTGGATGCAGATCATTTCTTTTCTACTGGTATCTTCCTTTGTCATAATTGCTATTTTCTGTACTATCTTATTTCAAATAGAGATATGGCTGGCTTTCCTTTACCTTTTATTTCCAATTTAAAATTTTCTTGATCACCTTTGTAAGTTTTCAAAAAAAAATTTCTTTTTCCAGTCCTATTTGTATCTGTTTTTGCTCTGGCAAAGAACTGATCATTTTCATAAAGCCAGGTTTTAGAATCCAAATTATATTAATCAGAGACCATTCCCAATTTCACCTTTTTGTTTTGAAGTCCCTATTTTCAGTTGGCAGTGGTAATGAGAATACCACTTAATGTCCCTAAGTTCTTAAGTTTCTCACACAAAACTTTGTTATCTCAGCAGTGTTTTCTAGGTTTCTTTTGGTGGTATGCTTTATCTGCATCTGAATTACTAGTAGGCCATAACAATTATTGTGTTTGACAGATGTTGGGAGATTTTATATCAAATTCCAGACTTGAATTCCTGGCATAACCCCCTGAAAAATGGCATGCTTCTCTCTTCATTTGTACCAAATGTACAAATGACTGTCTCAGCACATATACCCCTCCCCCAGTCTCCCAGTCATTTCTTCTTTTGACTGTTCCTGGTGGCACTTGTGAAAACTCATAATTATTCAACAAATATTAAGTGTCTACTATGTTTAAAACCTTTCTAGATACTTGGGACTTTTCTGTGGTATGAGAAGCTATTCCTGCCTGAAAACACTTGTAATTTACTTTTATCTTTCTTTGGAATAGTTTTATAAATCTGTTCTAGTGCCAACAGTTTAATAGTTTTTCCTTTTTTTGTTTCATGTTTTTTCATTGTTTGACCTTCCAGTACAGCTCAAAATTCTTCTGTAGATTTTTTCCCTCTTGATTTCCCCTTTTAAGCATTTCTTTTCAATCAAACAATACTGTATTTTCCCTCGTGATTTAGAATAAAGAGAGTTCTTCAGCCTATTCATCTTCTGGAGGAGGAAGACCAAGCAATTTATTGTGTACTTTATTGCTTCTACATGTCACTGGCAGAAATTAAACTATAGCACATTCTCTACAAATCAGTGTAAAATGCTTTTTACCCTCTTTCCTTGATAGATCCATAATCCTTAAGCTTGACTCTTGGGCTTGTGACTCTTACTTGCTTCTTATCTCAGCCTGATCCATAGTTAGTTTCCTGCCAACGCCCTAATGTAAGCAAGACCTGCTTTCTGTTCTTTATGTGAAGGTGCTGTGTAAAAATCTAGCTTCCAGTTATCTTTCTGCTAATCTATTTTTCTTGTTTTCTTTCCTTCTGCTGCCAGTTAGACCTCAGACACCTACCTTCTGTTTCTTAGTTTTTCGGTGTTTCATTCCCTCACCTTGATTATAAAAATATAAACTGAAATACTATGTTAAACATTTCTAGAATTCAGGATCACAATTGTGTTTTCTCTTTGGAGGAAATGAGGCATTTGGACTTTTTCCTTTAAGGATTTCATATGCCTTTTGGGAATATTATACAAGGAAATAGATTTTTAGTATTCCATACAGATGTGTGACAAAGCTAGATTGTCATAATCTGGAACAAAGATATTATTCCCTCTCTTTGTTTTTATTTTTTTTTTATTAAGGCAGGTGGGTTTTGTGCTATATGTTTTCATGCTGTTGACAAAAGTCAGTTGAAGTAACATTTTCCTACAAGTTATTGTTAGATTCGTCCTTTCGTATGAAGTACATGGACTATCTCCAAATTGAGGACTGCCTTTGTTGATGTATTCTCTACCTGCCTCAATTTGATCTAAAGACAATCTAGAGATTTATGTGAAATGATATTTCACACTTTTTTGACTGAAAACAAAGTGAGAAGGAAAAAAAAAAACTTTTAACATGAATTGTTTCCAGATCTTCTTCGAGAGAAAAAGAAAGAGTATGAAAAAGAATGATTTGAGGAGTAATTTGAAACATCTCACAATATAGGAATCCATTTTCTTTAAGAGTTGCTGAATACTGAAGTAAAAACCATTAGCAGTAAGATAGTATATATTGATTGTTTTGATATTTGGAGAAAAAACATCAGTGTTTGGGGGATTTTTTTAAATTGGAAATAATTTGGAGGTAGCTTTCCAATTTAATGAATTGACTTTTCTTCAAACATCAGAAATCATTTTCTGAATCAGTAGAATGATTATTATTTTCATTATTTGCAAAGCTTAGGTATCAATATTAATCAAGTCACTTGAGATAAGTGAGTATATAGAGTTGGGAACAGAATGTGATATCATACCATCGTGCTTTGGAAAGAGGGACCAATGCAAGATATCTTATAATTTTAACTCTTAATAGGTTAGACTAATTGAGTCTGTCCTGGTTATTGTTAAATATATTTTACAAGAAGCTTATGCTAGCAGTTTACTTTTACACTCAAATATTAATCTTAAGATTATTCTCCCTTTGCAATTAAAGCAAAATGTAACCATTTCTACAAGCTTTCTTGGGGGGAGGGAAGTTTCTTCTAGTTGAATATGGACCAAAAATTATAGGAATTATCCTCCAGAACAAGCAGAAACAAAGACGTAAAGATTGTAGCCCCAGTTCTTGGCAGAGGAGGCAGAAAAGCCAATTAACCATTTTATTTCCTGGCCAGCACTTTGGCTTTTTAGGAAGTCTGCATGAACAAACTCAAATGATAATATGATTTTGTAGTAAGTTTTGATGACTCTACAAATTGAATATTGTTAAATGATTATCCCAAGTGGAAACTGATTTTAAAATAGATCTTGGCCATTCCTGTTCATATTTACCTTGAATAAAAGGTTGTATTTGTGTATGCACAGGCTTGCAAATGAGAAAATATAATGATATTCTATAAAATGTATCTTGAAATCATAATTTTATTTCCCTACAGTGTTACTTTTGCCACAGCAGAAAATGGATAGAGAACCCCTTAGCAAACTCTTATAGTGAAGCCCATGATTTACATTGGCTTGGTTTAAAACAAAAGTATTTGAATAACCTTACCATATCAGCAATAAAACTGTATTCTCCGGATTAATTGGTGGTAGTGTTTGTTTTAATCATCTTAGTTTTAACCTCTAAATCCTCAGCTTTTCTCTTTTTATTTAAAGTAGTATTTTATTTTTTCTAAATACACACAAAGGCAGTTTTCAACATTTACTTTTGCAAAATCTTGTGTTCTAAATTTTTCTCCCCTTCTATCCACCTCGTCCTTCCCCAATATTGCAAGCAATCCAATATAGGTTAAACATGTGCAGTTCTTCTAAACATATTTCTAGACTTGTCATGCAAGAAAAAACTTCAAAAGGGAAAAATAAGAGAAAAAAAGGGGGAAAAAAATGAAAGTACTATGCTTTGATCCACATTCAATCTCCATAGTTCTTTCCCTGGATGCAGATAGCATTTTCTATCACAAATCTATTGGAATTGCCTTGAATCACTTCAAGGCAATTTTTTTTACAACCAAAAAGATCAATGCAGAACTGTTGCATGCTTATGCTTGACTTTTAATGAATTATTTTTAATTTTGTGATTTTTTTACTTCATTTATAAGCTTTTTCATTAAAGGAAAAATGATTATTTCATAAAATACAAAAAAAAGCACAGTGTATTATTAAAGGCACCTCCATCTTCTAGTCTGTGAAACTGTTCTTTGCAAGAAAAATAGGAACATCAACTAAAATGAATTTAGCAAGTACCAACATGTTATTCAATGTTTGTTCATGATTATACAACTGCCTGTGACTTTTTAAAAATAGCTTGTTCAACCATTATTGTATTACCAAATTCCCTACAGATTGAAATTTTTTTTTTATATTCTGCATTATAAAAACCATTCAATCTACATGTAGACTATAGTATTTTCATTCTAGCAAAAGTTTGCTATAGTTGCTCCTTGGTATCAGAAAATTTGTATTGCCATAAAACATTTTGATGAGGTGGTATTTTTTTTTCCAGTTATTTACAGATGATTACAAAATCAGCTACATAATATTATTCATTGAACACCAAAACAAAAGGAGTAATGGGTCTAAATGAAGGAAAGATTTTGAAGGAATAGAAAAACCAAAATATTACAATGTGAATCCTCACATTTTTTCCTGACAGGAATAGCTGTGTGTGTGTGTGTGTGTGTGTGTGTGTGTGTGAGCAGATGAGTAAAAATATGAACTCATTTCCCTGCCTTCTGCTAACTATATATTTAAAAATTTTAGATATTAACCATGTGTTTGTTTTATTATCTACTAATTTTTTTCATCAAATTTTACATTTTATTAGTAATTTTTGGCTTTAAAAAAATTTTGAGTTCCAAATTTTTTCCCTTGAGCCCTTCCCCTACCCATCATCATGAAACCTTTGGAAAACAATAGTTATTTAGTAAACTGTTATAAGTTCAAATTTAAACTGATTTAGGCTTTACCTTTAAAAGACCTTTAAAAAAATACCTCCTATTGTCATAATTTTGTAGTGATGTGCCTTGTTAATATTTACATTACAAATTGCCTATTATCTGAAATAAAACACAAAGATCACAGCAGCAGTTTGTTCAATTTTTCATCAGATCACATGTGACTTAGGTTTCTTTTCAGCATTTTTATTTTATCATATTCATGCCATAAATAGTATTTCTGTGACTTTTTTTTTTTAAAGAGTAACAGCTATCTAGACAGAATGAAAAACTTTACCTCTTTTATAGTAGTTTCAAATTTCTGCGTGTGTAAACATCTACACACATAATATCTACCTGTGGTGATATGATTAAATTATAAAGAGGCACAAGTGACCTGTAGGCATTATAAGCTAGAGAAGGCACACCAAATCAGTGTGTGTTACAAGTGAGCCAAAAGAACATGAGTTGGGGTAAGTACAGTGGAATGAACCATGATTTTGGAGTTGGACTCCAGGTTCTTCTACATGGAATCTTGAGAAACTCTCAACCTTTGTGATAATTTCCTCTTCTGTAAAAGGAGGAGGGTTTGAAATAGATGACCTCTCAGATCCCTTTTAGTTCTAAAACTATGGATATTTGTTCCTAGTCCTAGTTCTTAGGGATACTTATTTTCACAAACTGTTAATGAGTATGTCTTATAAGAAAATTAAAATTGAATTGAATTAAAATAAGATCATGGATTTCTTCTCCCCCACCAAATGAATTGGAATTAAAAGTGATTCAGGGGCAGCTAGATGGTGCAGTGGATAGAGTATTGGCCCTGAAGTCAGAAGGACCTGAGACATAGTTGTGTGATTTTAGGCAAGTCACTTAAGCCCAATTGTGTCACCAAAAAAAAAAAGTCAAAAGAGAGATTCAAAACTGCTTTTTCCCTTTTCTTTCTTTTCCTTTCACATAATGCCTTGAAATCATTTCACATATTCTTACCCTTTTCCTCCAAAGAAGGGAACTAACCATTATCTCTTTTAAGTAATTTCCTTGACAACTTTTTAAATAAAAAATTTAAGTGATTTACTTTTCATTTTAGTGAATACAAACTGTGAAGCTAGCCATCTGCTGGATACTATTGTTTTGAGATGCCCCTGGGCAGGGTGTATCTGGCATCTAGTCATATATCAGCTGTTGGTAATGATAGTAATCTGGCTCCCACAAGTTATTTGCTGTGTTCTCATGAATGCTAGACCCTGTACAAAACATGCAGTATTTGCTCTTAAGTTTCTGTTGAGCTTGAATTTAAGTACTTTCTTTGTAGCAAAGCACTGTAATAAACTCTGGGTTTACAAGGACAAAAACAAAGCAGGTTATTCCAAAAATACCCAAATACATTAAAGGATTATAGAATTTTAAAATACTCAAATACATTAAAGGATTATAGAATTTAAGGATTGAAGAAGACAAACTTTACCTAAACCTGTTTCATATAGCATAAGGCTATTGAACAAATCAAAAAATAATTGGAAATGCTTAGAGATCACAGATGATCTGAAGTATGTTTAGAGGAAAGCAGCAAGAATTGTTTGAATATGTTAACAAAGAGATTATAGAAGAGAAGTCTTAGCTGGGCAGATAATCATTGTCTTCAAATATTTAAAGAACTGGCATTAGAGGAGGGATTAGACTTATTTTACTTGATCCTATGAGAAGGGAAGCTACAAAAAGGCAGATTTCAAATATATCAACTTTGTGTTTTACATATATCTGTACATGTTGTCTTCCCTCGTTAAAATCTTTGACAGTAGGGATTTTGTGTCTACATCTGGACATATAGTACATGCTTAATAAATGCTAGTTGATACATTCGCTATCAGGAAGAATTTCTTAAATCATTAGAGTTGTCAAAAATTGGGATAAGTTGTTTAAACATATACATCCTGAATTTTCCTTTGCTTTGAATATTTCAAGCAGAGGCTGAATGCCTACTTCTTAAGACTGTTGTAGAGGGGATTTCTGGTTAGGTAGATTTTTAAGTTCTTCGGCCCAATTCTGAAGATTTTGTGGCCCAAAGAGTCTAATTGACTTGTCCAGATATGCAAGGCTAACACTTGTAGACCAAGCATTAATTCTAGAGTCCCAATTTAGTGTACCCTGCTTCTCTCAAATTTTCCTCTTTGTATGTACACCCTTATTTTTATTGACTATCTTGCTGCAGAAGAAGAAAGTAACTTCCCATGGTGAAATGTTTTTCAGCCCATAATTCAAACACACTTTAAGTAATATAGGCTAGTCTACAGGTTAGAAAACTGAAATTATATTTGAAGTTTGTCCCATTTCTTAATTTATATATGCTCAAAATTACCCATTAGATGTTCTTCCTACCCTATGTCTTATGGAATCCAGGGACAAATAGTGTTTGTGCCATGACCAGGGCACATTTTTTTTAAAAGATATGTTAGGTTATATTAGTGGTTCTCCCTTACATTTCCCTGAATATTACAAGTTTTACAAGCATAGACCAACCTGTTGGAACAGGCATCTAGCTAGGGAGTTTTCCCTATGAGAACATGCCCTAGAAGAATTCTCTGATTACACAATTCAAATCACTTCTTCATACTAGGGCTGAGAATTCCAAAGGCATTCTGGTGTTCTTTGTTGCCATTATATATGTATAACTACTATCTTGTTTATTCACTAACACTTGAAACCAAATTGAACATGGTAGACTACTTTTAAAAACTCATTTTTCTGTATGTTTGTCTTTCCATATTTCATTTAAATTGAGAAGCTAGTGAAATGGAAAATCTATGGTCATAGGATCATAGATTTAGAGTTGGAAACAATCTTAGAGGTTATCTAGTACAACTAAACAACATTTTAAAGATGGGGAAGCTGATTCCCAGAAATGAGAAAGATTTCTTGCCTAAAATCACACAAAAAGTAAGATTGATAGGTGGAATTTTAATCTCAGTCCCCAGACTTACAAATCAAGTATTTTTTTCCCCAATACTCTACAGTGGATTCAACAGAATGTTTGACAAATATGTTGATTTTTACCCTAGCTTTTTGTTAGAAGTAGCCACTACCCACTGAATATTTATTGTCATTATTTTGTTCAATCCTGACCAAATCTTCATGACCCCAGTGTCTATAGCATCCATGATGGTTTTTTTTGATAAAGATAGGAGTGATTTACCATTTCCTTCTCCAGTGGATTAAAGCAAACAGGTTAAATGATTTGCCTAAGGTCACACAGCTAGTAAATGTTTGGAATTGAACACGGAGCTATCTAGTTTTCAACTTGAATATTGCTGTTTGTACAGTGGAATGAGTCATGACTTTGGAGTTCAAAAATTCGGGTTCAAATTCCACTTCTTCCACTTATTGCCATGTGACCTTGGACAAGTCTCTTGATTCCTCTCAACCTCAGTTTCCTTATCTGTAAAATATAGATGTCTTCTGATGCCCTTCCACTCTAAATGTATGATTCTGTGAGCTTAGGATTTATCAGTGAGAAAAGAGATACTCTAATGAAGCCACAGATATTTTAATTATTCAAAAGGTAGCTGTTGTATATAGCTATCTAAGGTTTAGTATAGAGTACATTGAAGGTGGTGAATGTTAATAGCCTTCATTGAAGATGTTGTTAGTACTATTTTATAAATACAAACATCTTTAATGATAGAAAATTCTATCTCCCTTAACCTGAAGGTATTTGTTTTGTGACCAGTAAAAGCTAAAAGCCTACAATAATAATAACAGCTAATATTTATGTAGCACTTTAATGTTAACATAATGCTTTCCACATGCTATCCCATTTGATCCTCACCACAGTTGTGAGGTAGATGCTTTTATTATTCCCATTTTATGGATGTAGAAACTGAAGCAGGCAGAGGTGAAATGATGTCTTCCTGTGTGACTTCTTACACAGCTAGTGTAGTGCATCTGAGACATAACTGAAAGTCAGACATTCCTGCTTCTATCCTAGTGCTTTAACCACTGGATCACCCAGCTCCATGAGGACGTACCAGTGACAGATGGGGACACTCAGGAAGACTTTGTAGAGATTATGACATCCGAGGGAGGCCTTGACGGAAAAGATGATGATGGGGTCAAGGGAGAAAGGTTATCCTTACACATGGAGGACATGAGAAGCATCTGCCTACGAGGAAACAAGCCAGGACTATTCAAAACACTTTTCCCCCAATTTCAGGAAACAATGATTTGGGCATTTTAGAATGGAGGCTCCACGACTGGACCAAAACATTAAATAGAGCCATATACCAAAAGTACCCCCTCTCTGAGTGTGGTTAATATAAAAGTAGCCACACCTTAATCTATCTTGGGTGAAACCTGCTTTTTTTTAGCCCTCTAAAATAACCTTCCTGGAAATTCATTGCAGCACTAGGTATAGTTTTGGTTTGGTCATACCTGCATATAAGAGAATACATGCCTACAGAAGGGAATTTCCATTTTTCTTTTTAATAATTCAAAAAAAAAATGGTATCTTAGCCCTCCAAGAACTGCATTTCTGTAGAATATATCCAGACAAAGTTTAATACCTAACCTGGGCGTTTGGGCCATAAAATCAGAAAAGTATCTGAATTAAAATATTCTACTATTGAAAAGTTATGAAGTCCTTTGTGTGTACTCTAGTTGCTTAAACACTAAGCTGTAAAACCAGATCAAATTTTTGTTTGACCTGGGGGCCTCGTTGTGGCAGATGGGCTTCTGTTTTGTCCTGAAAACTTGTGCCAGAAAAAGAGCTGTTAAGCTCATTCCTTAATAAACTTAACTCATATCACTGTAACCTGACTTGCCTTCTTATATATATAATTATGTATGTATGTGTGTGTGTGTATGTAGGTATGTATTTTTGTTGAGGCAATTGGGGTTAAGTGACTTGCCCAGAGTCACACAGCCAAGACGTGTTAAGTGTTTGAGATTAGATTTGAACTCAGTCCTCCTGACTGGCACTACTGCACCACTTAGCTGCCCCATATGTATAATATATTAAGAATCTGAGTAAACCCACAGAAGTAACAATTTCATTTCAAGCTTTGAACTACTCTCACCTAAGCATTGCAATGAATGTTTTGGATATACTCGACTTGTGTGAACCTCTACTGTGGCCTGAGGCACAAAACAGCCCGTTTCCATAGGTCTCTAAAGGCTTCCCTTGGATGTTTCCCGGATTTGACTCCTATGCCCATTTACTGCTCTTGGACTCCCATAGCAGGTCTTACAGGAAGCCCAGCGAGACCATCAGCACATTGTGCAGAACCTCCTTCACTCCGGCCTTCCTTTCCTTTCATGCAGTTTGGAGTCTTCCTACACTGTTTGCCCAAGCGCCTTATGCAAGCTCAAAGTTTGATCATCTTGTGATCCTTGTGAAGGGAAATGTGAAACTATCTGAGGAAAATCTAGAGACACTTGTTACCCTTTGGTTGGCTAATAAACATTTGTCTTACAAATCTCTAAGCATTTTGTGGGAATGTCGTGTGTCTTTATAAGGGAAAGCTAATGTCAGTGAGGGCAGTATCTGATTGATTTTGTGTTACTGCAGAGAGCCTAATATGAGAATCACAGTTTTGTTCTCACTGAGGCTGTGAGTATATTTTAAATTCTGAGTAAGAGATACATTAAATATGATGTGAATGTTGTGGTTTAGATTGAACATGAATTAAATTTTATCTCCATCTTCAGTTAAAATAAACCTTGCCTGTTAATACCTAGTCATAAAAAAGCTGTCATTTATCAACCATGTATAATGAGTTACACAAAAACATTTTCATATAATGCATTATCTTTTTGAGAGTAGGAAAATTAAATGTAATTTTAAAAGTTTTCCCAACCCAATCAAAGATATATTAAGGGCTTTAATAAAGAACAGGATGTCTGAACTGTGACTGAATTCCAGTGACTAGTTGAGATTTTTATATCATAATAGCAAATATGCATTCAGTCAAAATGTTAAATGAGAATAACTTAACTAAAGCAAAATATATAATAGTTTTATCTGCATATGGAAAGGAAACTATAGAATTGATATAATTTGCCCACATAATGGAAGGTAAAGTGTTTTATTTTGAATTGAATAATATCTCACTTCATGTGTATATATAGTTAAATCCTAAAGTGAGGAGAGGAAACAAGACAGATTAGAAAAACAGTTATGTGAAGTATTAACTACCTAAAATTAACTACTCACAGCTGCAAGGGAAAGAGCAGGAATATGAGACCTTTCTTCCAGTCATGGCACTAGTGTGCTCCAACAGGTGGACTACAATCCAAACTGCCCAGGGCAAATATTCGAGTTGTGTCCTGAGACAGAATAGTGAGTGCACAAAAAGATGGAAGTCTCTTAATACAGTTTCCAAAGTCTCATCTCCTTGCAGGGAATAATACCAAGAGGTAGGAAACTGCTGTGTTGTAGGCACAGTGACCAGGATTGGGAACCATTGTATTTCAGGGGAAATTGCTACCAAGGCTTTCTGATCTAGGAATAGGACCCCAGATTTCCTTGAAGAAGATTAGATGTCACATTAGAAGGCTTAAAAATTAATATCTTTAAAATAGGAACGTAGATTTAGAGGTGCATTGGACATTAGAGATCATCTAATCTAAACCCCTAATTTTACAACTGAGAAAACTCAGTACTAAAAATGTCAAAGGAACTACCCAGAATCATAAATATTCATTGGCAGAGCCAGAATTTGAATTGAGGTCAGCAGACTACAAATCTAACCTCATACCACTGTGCCCAAAAGCACCAACAGGTTGTAGAAGAGGTTGTGCTTCCCTAGATTTCTTTTCCCCTTCTTATCCAACTAGTTCTATCAGTGGTACATTTTCTTAGTCATCTAAATTTGGAAAAAAAAAAAAAAAACCAATTTAACTCTTCATTTTCTAATCCTCAAGTATTCAGGGTTTTTTTTTTTTTTTCTTCACAATTTCATCAGCTACTCTAGTTTGGTCTTTTTTTTTTTTTTTTTAAATTAAAGCTTTTTATTTGTATAACATGTATGGGCAGTTCCCCCGCATTGATCTTTACAAAGCTTTCCATTACAACTTTTATCCCTAGTCCCCTCCCCTCCCCTAGATGGCAGGAAGTCCACTACATGTTAATAATGTAATAATAGTTGACAAGTTGTGTAAGAAAAATCCTATCTACAAGAAAAAAAAGAAAACCAGAGAAAGGCAACACAATGCAAGCAAACATCAATAGAGATCATGAAAATGTTATGTTGTGGTCCATATTTCATATCCCTCTCTCTGGGTGTATATGGTTTTCTTCAGTGAACAATTGGAACTGGTTTGAGACATTTCTTTGTTGCAGAGAGCCATGGACCTCAGAATTGATCATCATATAGTATTGTTGTTGCTGTGTATAATGATCTCCTGGTTCTGCTCGTTTCACTCAGCATCAGTTCATGCAAGTCTCTCCAGGCCTCTCTGAAATCATCCTGCTGGTCGTTTCTTACAGAACAATAATATTCCATAACTGAATTCATATACCATAATTTATTCAGCCACTCTCCAATTGATGGGCATCCCTTCAGTTTCCAGTTTCTAGCCACTACAAAAAGGGCTGCCACAAACATTGTTGCACATGTGGGTCCCTTTCCCTCCTTTAAAATCTCTTTGGGATTTAGGCCCAGTAGAAACACTGCTGGGTCAAAGGGTATGCACAGTTTGATAACTTTTTGAACGTAGCTCCAAATTGCTCTCCAGAATGGTTGGATCCGTTCACAGTTCCACCAACAATGCATCAATGTGCCAGTTTTCCCACATGCCCTCCAGTTTGGTCCTTTTTCATCTTAGTTCTTGAAATATTTAGGAAAACTATCAGTACAATTGACTATATAAATAACAAAACCAACAAAAATCTTATGATTATCTCAACAGATAAAGAAAAAGCTTTTGACAAAATGCAGCACCCATTCCTATTAAAAACAGTGGAAGGCATAGGAATAAATGGAATTTTTCTTAAAATCATGAGTACTATCTATCTAAAACTAACAGTAAACAATGTAATGATCCCAGTGAGATCAAGGATGAAACATTTTCTTCACTCTTATTCAGTATTGTACTAGAAATACTACAGCAATGAGGGGGGGGGGGGAATGAAGGAATTGAAAAAAGCTACAAGAAAATTCACTTTTTGCAGATGATATGATATACTTAAAAGAATTCTAAAGAATCAACTAAAAAACTAGTTGAAATTAATAAAGTTTTCAGAATATAAAAACAAACCACTTCATCAGCATTTTATATACTATTAACAAGTCCAACAGCAAGTAAAAGAAATTTCTTTTAAAATAACTATAGACAATATAAAGGATTTGAGAGTCTACCTGCCAAAACAAACCAAGGAATTATATGAGTACAAATATAAAACAGTTTTCACACAAAATCAGATCTAAACAAGTGGAAAAATATTAGTTGCTCATGAATATTAGCCAATATAATAAAAATGACAATTTTACCCTAATTTATTTGGTGACATACCAATCAAACTGCAAAAATTATTTTATAGAATTCGAAAAAAATAGTAAAATTCACTATCATAAAATGGTTAAGGCTGGAGAGGGACAAAGGGAGAGAATTTGGAACTCAACATTTTAAAAACAAATTTTAAAAATTGTTTTACTTGTAATTGGGAAAATAAAATATTAAAAAGAATGTTAAAATTGTTTTTACATTTAATTGGGGAGGAAATGAAATATTCAAATTTTTAAAAAATTTCTGGAATTTCATAGTAGCTTCTTCCTAATTGGCCTCTCTAAGTCTCGTCCCCCAACCTTCCTGCATTCTGCTGCCAGATTAACATTATCAAAGTATTTTTAAAAATTATATTGCTTTTTTGGTTAATAACTCTAAAAAGGACTGTGACATAAAGGAAAAAGTTCAGCCATGGCACTCTATATCCCCACATCTGTCCATGTCTCTAATCCTATTGGGACATTGCACCAGTCAATTGTATAAAGAATGCTTTATACTACTACATTTTTGCCCTTTTTTATGCCATTCTTTTCACAGAAAACATCATGCTATTTTCCAAGTTACAGATCAAGCTCCAATTCTTGACCATGCCATTTGAAAGTCTGCCTGTCTTTGCCTTTTGGTACCATTCATTTGATACTTATTTATTCCTTTTTATTATCTTCTTGCTTAATTAGATTCTGAAGTTGTTAAAAGTAAGAATCTTGTGTCCTGCCCAATACCTATTTCATAGAGGACTCAGAAATTATTTTTGATTGCTTGCATATTCTAAGATAGCATCATAGCCAATGTTGATAGCAACTCAGAGAGTTGCAAAGGATCTTTCTGAGGTTGCCCTGATACCTGGAGGATGAAGTTAAGGTGAACTGGTGAGAAAATGCCACAGTTTATCTTGTATCCCATTCTATTAAGTCTTTTTGTTTTCTTTTGTTCAACCTTTGTGAGGAAAGTAGCATAAGAAGTCCCTTCTATGTCTAAGGTGTAATCTATTCATGACTAATTGAATTTTGAGATATTAGGGTCAAAGTAAGTTGGGCACTTAACATCTCAGCCAGCTAAATACAAATAAAACGAGACATTCTCAACACTTAATGCTTAGCCCTTCAGAGATACACGATTCCTTCAGAACATACCTAGCTCCACTAAGATTGTGACTCTTCTGTGCTTTAATAGGTTTTCTTTTCTTTTCTTTTTTTTTTTTTTTTTTTGGCTTTTTGATGAGGCAATTGGGGTTAAGTGACTTGCCCAGGGTCACACAGCTAGGGAATGTTAAGTGTCTGAGACCAATTTGAACTCAGGTCTTCCTGACTTCAGGGCTGGTGCTCTATCCACCGTGCCACCTAACTGCCCCACTTTAGTAGGTTTTCATGAGTCACTGTGAACAAAAATAAAATACCTGATGACTAGCTTTCTGGTGATGAGCCTTGGAACTTGGGCTATAGGTCATCCTACTGCAGATACAGAATTTGTTGTCCAGCATCATTGATAACTTTCCAACCTGGTACAACTAGATAGGTTACAGGCTCTATTGGTGTAACTGTTGAGAACCTAAGGTTTCATCAAGAGCTCCCTAGCACAGTGAGACATCAGAGAAGGATCTTGGAGATTTATCATCCCCTGGGAAAGCAGGACAGGACAACATGAGTTAAATAGCTCACACTCCGGGGAGCGTGGACACACTTCCCCAGCTTGCTTATATATTCCCTCACCTTGGGTTATCTTTGGCAGTGTGGTATTTGTGAGATACTCCATATATGTGGGAATTTTGTGCCTTTTGAACTTAAAAAGTTCAAACTTTTTGAACTTAAAATTTGTAGTCACTTTACTTGATAGGGTAAAAGGTAGGGTAGAACAGAGATTCTCATAATCAAGTCCCTTGCAAATCCTATCTTTTCACATCGTTGGGAAATGATGTTGAGGGCTAAAGGCTTTGGGTTGATTTGTGTGAAAGTTCCTGCTAACCCTAAAACTTGGGAGTCCTTGAATTAGCTTGTTCAGATATTCAAGGGTGCACTACATGATCAGCCCTATGCTACAAAAATGATCTCTGAGAATATTAGTCCCTGTCTTTAAGCAACTAGGGAGGGAAGAAGGAATGATGACAAATTCATCTGAAAACAGCAACAACAACAACAAACAATTCAAGGCAGTAGATGAGTGCTAAATAAGGACTACATGTGATCATTGCTTGGGGGAAGCATTCAATTTTACCTGGAATAGTCATAGCAGGCTTCGTCAAGCTGAGACCTGATCTGGTTGGGCCTTAAAGTTCAGGGAGAATTTGAATTTGGGGGGATGGGGAAGTCAAGAGAAACCTTCTTTGATTATTTAAAATATTTTGAATAACATACTGTATTTCCACCCTGACATGCCACTTAAAAAGAAACTAAAATTGTTAGTTTTCTGAGTACAAGGATATATGAAAAAGAAGAAGAATATTTGTACTACCCACCTTATAGGATGATTGTGAGGAAAGCAAATTATTTGCATTTAAATACTTTCTCAACATGGTTTTAATAAAATCTTCTGTTTCATTCCCTTGTCCAGTTCATATTAGACCCAAATCTTAACACTGGTATGTATCTCCTGGAAGGTATTCAGAGGATGGAATTAATGAAGCCATTATATTTTTAAAAAGAATGAATGCTGTGGATCTACACCAAAGAAAATCATTGAACTATAGAAAAATTCTTGTTTTCTGTAATGTACAATATGGATATTTTAGTTTGTGTTCCTAGAAAGATATTAATGACCAATTGTCATCCAGGAAGCATTAAATTTAATAATAAAGCTTAGGAGCTTTATTAGGATCCTTAATTGTTTAATTTACATGCTACTCATAGAAAAGAGATGAGTAGAGGAACACTACTCTTAGAGAGAACAAAGACTTGTGATCACAGAAGAAATTTAGGACTGGGTAGGGTTAAATCTCAAAAATTTTGATTCATTGCCTGTCCTTTGCTCAAGTGGTAAAAAAATGACATTTGAATACATACATTTAAAAATGCAAGCATCTTTGAGTTCCAGCTCTCTGATCTGGCAGAGGAGAATGCTCTAAAGAATTTCAGTGACTTCTTCATGATCACAGAGATAGTAGAAGCTTGCTGAGAAATTGTTCTTTTAATAGCCTTTGGTTGGGAGCATTTACTTCCCCAGAGGAAAAGAGTATGACCAATGGTAATTCATGGTAGAATGTGCCAGTGCACTTTCCAGTCATGTCTATAAAATGTAGTGAGAGATAGAACCCACATCTTTTGACTACAAATCCATCAGCTTCTTCTATATCCTTCTGCCTTCAAGGGGAGTCTATAAAATAATGAGATTGGTTGTCTGTCTTTTAGTCATGTTCAGGAGCATCTGCAAGTTTCCCCTTTATAGTCACTGAGAAAAAACTAATACAAAATATAATGATCTCTTCATGTTGCACCTGAAGAAAGATTTCTTTCTTTCTGGTTTCAACCTCTTATTGTTCAATAGATTGCAAACTCTTTGAAGGCAAGGACTTTGGCTCTATATATACCTTTTAGGACCTAACACTGTGACTTAAACAAATAGGCATTTAATAGCTGTTTTCAAGACATTCTTCTGAGTTTGAGGCTTGAGCTTCCCATCACCATGCTAGTTTATCATGGTCAGGTTCTTTTTTGGTTGTACTTTGTTCATTTTTCCAGCCCATTTCTTAACTTTCGACTTTATGTTGGAGTTTGGGTTTTCTTACTTCTGAGAGAGAATAACTGACCCGAGCTTCAAGCTTTTATGTCCTGCTGTTTTCACATCTGGTTCTGGAGGCCTGTAAGTTTTTAATGCTTCCAAAATGGTATGATCCAGGACTTAGTCTGGCCATTGCCTTCTATGCTTTTGTCCTACTCAGTTAGGGTCTTTGCTTCCTTGTAATTATAACCACTTCTTTCTACCCTAAAACTGCAACTGGACACTAGATACTAAGTGACAGAGCTGCCAGATGGGACCCAGTACTGCACAGGGGTCTGCCTGTAATCTCCTTCTGAGCATATATTCATTCTCTTCATTGACCTCTGGCATTAGATGCTATGTTGTGACCACTTCCAAGACCCAGAGGTTTGCCACTTCTGTCATGCTGTGCCCCAGGCCAGCCCCCACACCAATGTCCAAAGACCTCTTTGTTTTCCTAAGTTGTTTTCATGGGGAAAATAACTCAATATGACTTTTTGTTGGTTTTGTTGCTCAGAATTCAGTTTGACATGCATTTTAAAGTTATTAGAGGGGTAGACTAGGAGATCTTAACAAATTTGATTATTTAATTCATCCATCTTGGACCTGCCTCCCTCCATCAATAAGTCTTCAATAAATGTTTGAAAAATGAGCAGAGCAAAGAAAGTTTACTAAATTGTTCATACCATTTGATCTGGATATTCTGCTAGTGGAACTAAATCTTGAGGTTATTGAGAGTAATATAAGATCCATATGTACAAAAATGTTTATAATAACTTCTAGACTAGATAGCTTCTAAGGTCTCTTCTGTCTCTAAATCAATGATTGTATGTTCAATAACGAAAAACCAGAGATAAAATATGTGCTTAATAAACAAGCACATGACAGAATGAATTCTGTTTTACCAATGTTATAGAGTATTATTACCATGCTATAAGATGAAGAACTCAGAAACTTGAATGAAACAGTAAACAAAACAGCTTCAAAAGAATAACATAAGAATGACCACGTAAATAAAATCAAAATGGAGAGGCAACAATACTTTGGTCAAATTCAGTGATCGATGATAATTGTCTCTTGAAATTCCCAACTTCCTTTAAGGATCTCTCAAATACCACCTACTTCAAATGATTGTTGCCATTTCTTGAGTCTAATTCTATCTTCTGATTCTATCATTTATTTATTTGAATTGTGTTCACCCTACTCCAGTCTTCCATCCAATTATTATGTACCTATTTTTTATATACTTGTATATACATATACATATGTATATACAAGCATATTTGTGTATACTTGTAAATCTTGTGTATACTTATCTGTGAATATATTGTATCCCTAAGGCAGAATGTAAGCTCTTTGAAAGCAGAAGCTTTTATTTTTATTTTTGAATCCCTAATGCTTGAGACATAATAGATGCTAACTGGCAGACTGATCAATCAATGTTTATACCATGTTGTCAAAATCAAGAACACATCTACTAGCAATCCACAATCTCTTCAAAGAAGAGAGATGCATTTATGGGGGGTTGTGAGCGTGGAATATTGCCTTTAATGTTAAAGTTTTTTTTTTTTAATATTTTGGTTAGTTTTATTGAAATTTACTAAAAACAAGACCAAACAAAAAACCTCTTCCGTAATTTGTGTTGTGGAGAATGTACTTTCTAAGGGCATTTGTTTACTTGTGTTTTATGAAGAATCTGTTGTAGCAAACCAAAATTTGTTTTATAAATATAATTTTTTAAAAGAATGAACAAAATTATTAATTTTCTCCTTGGGATCCATTTCTTGCTTAATTTGTTCAACACCTTTACTCAATAACATGATCACAACACTTCAGATTAGTCTGCTTACTACTGTTGCATTCTAGAAGTCCATAGCTTACTGCCTCATTTTCAAGTGGTCAAGGCTATTTCATGTCCAGTCACCTAGGTGAGTTTATTTCCTGAAGTGATGTGCATGTAATTTCAATATTTAAAAACTAAATGTCATGGTGAAGCATGTGTGTTACGGATAGATTTGTAATGGATTTGTAATCATTAGAAACAATACATAAAGATAAAAAGAGAACTAGAAAGAATCTTAAGTTCTATCAGGGCATTTATAAGTGCCCCAATTTTATCTATGACCATGTAAACCACATGGTTTTATAAGGATAAAATGGTGGAGAGGCAATCCAGTCATGTTTAAATTTGTAAGAAATATTTGTTTCTGTGGTAAGTGACTCCCAACTTTTCCAACACTAAGTAAAATACAATGCAATAGCTACTCATGCTTCCACAGCCCCCTCTGCAGCCCATGAAGAGAAAATCAGCATTCATGATCTTGTGAACTAAATGGTTCTGCCATTTGAGTCCTTTATAGAAAGGTTTAAAATTTTTTTTCACTTGCCTTTTGCAAAGAACAAGCCATTTGGAAGAAGTCACAGGCTATGTATACCAATTAATTACTCTGTTGACATCAGTGCTGTCCTTAAATATTCCCGGACCATAATATTCCTAAGAGAACATTCTTTGTTACCTCTTTCTTTATTAACCGAAGGAATCTGCAAAGCACTTGTTTCATTTTGGAAAAGTTATAGAGGACCATAGGTATTGTAAAGTGAAACATCTAAAAGCTGGGGCTACTATTTTTCTTCTTTACTCCTATACCTATAGTAATGAAGGATTTACAAAGTACTTTTCTCATAAGGTGGAAAGTGCTAGTATTATCTCCATTTTACAAATAAGGAAAGAGAGACCCAGATTGAATGTTGTGTAGAATCACACTGCTAATAAAAATCTGACCAAAAAATCTGTCAATAAAAAAAGTCTGGCACGGTGATTTTTAAAAAAATATAAGATTTGAAGCTACATGATGTTGGTTCAAATCATTATCTTCCTTTGCTGTGCTGTTAGACAAGTAACTTAATCTGTCTCAATTACTATAATAGCTTTCTTGACTCTCAAGTTCAATGCTTTCCTTGACTCTCAAGTTCAATGCTCTTCAATGTAATACTTATTAATTGCCTATTATGTTCAAAGCACTGTGCTAGATGCTAAGGATACAAATATTTTTTAATCTTTTTTAAAGAGGAAATAGGAATTAAATGACTTGCCTGGGGCCATAGTGTTTGAGTCACATTTGAACTCAGTCTTCCTGACTCTAGATCCAGCATCCTGTCTTTACAATATCATTTCGCTGTCCTTTTATTTAAAGAGTCCCTGCTCTCAGGAGGTTTACTGTATAGTACTATCTCTACTCTATCTATCTCTGTCTCTCTAGAGACAGTTTTCCCTGTAATGGCAAGTTTTTTCAGGGGAGGAAAAATGTACCCACATTTCCATTTAATTTAAATAGTTCTGAGTTCTAGTCAAGAAGCATTTATTAAGCTCTTACTATATACCAGGCAGTGTACTAAGCGTGCTCTGGGTTCTAGTTCTGGTCGAACCATGAACCAAGTGGCAGAGAAAGCCAGAAATACTGATAAGATTACTCCCTGAGGCAAGCAGTGAGGGGCACTGATGGAGATCAGCACAACCTTATAGGTCTGAAGGTGATAATCAGATGAAACCCCCTGGAGTTAAATTCCCCCTATAAATCTGCCAGTGGCCCACACCAGCTTTGCTGAATCCCTTTTGGGTTAAGCCCAACAGAGTATTCTGTCTCATGGTGGCTTTCTCCTTACTATAGCTAACTCACTCTTTTAGGATGCTAAATTACTTTTAGGATTTAACCTGCTGGTCATTGAGGTACTCCTACCTCCTGGAGTATTCCCTTTCTCCTAGTTAACTGTGAATTTCACTGGGGAACTTGCCATTTCCTTTATTAATTATTAAAACCCCTTTCCTTGCTAATTATATGTTCTCCCAAATCTATTTATATTTACCATTTCTATCTCTTCTCATAAATAAACCTACCTTTTGTGAAGGCCATGGTGAATTCATCACATGCTCAAACCCCAAGCATTTGGTGTGCTCTCCTAAATTTCCTCATTTGGTGTGCTGAATCTCAATCTCATCACAAGTATGGGACTTTGGATGAGTCACCTAACATCTGCCTATGGACCTCAAGATTGTCATTTGTAAAAATAAAGGTGTCAGACTCATCTCTAAATCTCCTTCCAGCTTTGACACACTATACATTATAAACTCCATAAATGCTTTTATTTCATTGCTCTAAAGCAGTGCTGGTTTGGGTCATAATGAACCTAAAGGAGAGGTCCTTGTAGACCTGTCTAGTAAGCCTTTCTCTTGTCTTTTTCATAGGGCTCAAATGCTGTCTTTGCCAAAGGGGTTATATTTCTGTTACACCCTTCTCTGGCTAGCTCCTATTACTCCTCCCTTTTAAGCCTATTTACTGGTTCATTTAAGGTCAGCAAGAACTCTAATCAGAGAACAGCTTTCTTCTTTAGAGGCGAATAATCAGAAATAGAAAACTAAAAACAAACAAACAAAAAACTTCTAAGCTCATAAAAACTCGGATTTAGGGTGTTATAAAACAAATCCTCTGGCATTCTGACTGGATGGAGTTCCAGATAGTCACAGGTTCTAAATCCAGGACTTAGCACCACATCTGGCACCTAGGAGCTGCTTAATAAATGTACTTTACTGTTTCTTTGTATCTTCAGCACTTAATATAGTGCCTGGAATGTAGTATGTGCTTGATAAATATTGATTGACTGACAGTAAATCTCAGTAACATCCTCTATGGCCTTCTTAGCCCTTGGGTGTTTATTCAGCATTGCTAGGTATTTTGCTTTCCTCAAAGAAGGTTTACCCTACCAAGAGACTCTTGGCATTTGGAGATATGGAGACTACTAATAATTCTGACAAAATAATTTCATGTGGGGACATCTATCACTTAGAAATTCTAAGAGGATTTAAGGACGATGTTCTGAGTTGTTCTAGGTATACTCAGACAAATATTACTAAAAAGGAAAGAAAACCTTTTGAAAAACACTTGCCTCCACAACAGAGCCAAGGAGTTCCAGGTAACCGTGATAAGGATTTACTGAAATGAATATTCTTTATATCAAGGCTGTGTTGTGCATACAAGTGTCTAGCTTCAAACTAAGAGAAATTCCTTTGTGTATATTCCTCTGAGAAAGAGGGAACAGGTCTCTACAAATGTTTAGGGGTCAGAGTTTGAGTGGTAGGGAGCAGAGAAAAATTTTCCATTCCTCTCTATTCCATATTCATGGAAAAGGGTCCATTTTTTCATCCAAGCACTGCTGTAACCATTACACTTCTAACCATAAATATCCCTGACACTGTAGCCCCAAAATATGAGACAGACATTTTAAATTTGTGGTGGAGATAGGTTCTCCCCAGCCCAGTGACCCTGCTGCCCCTGGTACCCATTTTTTAAGTTATAGCATAAGGAAGATGTAGCATGGCTTCTTCTTTTTAGGAATATTAATGGGAGGACATAGACAATCTCAAAGGAAAAAAAGGGGGAAGATGTGTTGCTGTCTGTATTTTTGTGGGGAGGATCTTTGTGGATGAGATCATACATTCTGAAGTATATAACTTTTCCCAGCTGAAATAAAGAAAAGAAATAGTAATGGTAAATATCAGATAGAATTTAAATCAGATTAGAATTTAAAGGATCTTTTATATTGAACTTTCTTGGGTAGGCAGAAGCACAAAAACTTCTGGGGAACTTTATTTAGTTTAATACTGCTACTATTTATTTCCGGCTTTCAGGTCTTCCAAGAGGATGAAGCAAAACTGATTTACTTGAATTCAAATGTCAGAGCAACTACAAAAATGATATACTATCATATAAGAAACTCAATACTCTGATTCATGTGAAAATGGATAGGTAGGGTGGAATAGTGGAAAAAGAATTGGACTTTGAGTCAAAAGTCCTAGAATTGAGACAAGCCACATCAGTTTCCCTATTTGTACAATGAAGTAAATGATGTTTGTGTTACATTAACTCATAGGATTGTAACTGTAGAATCATAGATTAATTGTTTAACAGGTCTTACTATGTCACTTCTGAGCTCAAAAAACTCCAATGACTCCCTATTACCTATAGGACCAAATATAAGCTCCTTTGGCATTTAAAATTCTTCTCAACCCAGCTTCCAAGCTACTTTTATAAGCTTCTATTATACATTACTTCTCCTCATATACCTTCTGATCTAGTCAAACTGGCTAGTCTTGCTGTTCCTCATACACAACCCTCTATTTCTCTTTTCCTTTCCTTTGCATGGGCTGTCTCCTATGCCTGGAAGGCACCTACTTTTAACTTCTGTCTCTGAACTTCTCTTTCTTTAAAGTTCAGTTCAACTGTCTGATTCTCGAAGTTTGTTAGTCTATCCTCTCAAATTATCCTGTATATATTCATACATGTAAGGAGTTTTCCCTCCCCACTCCGTTTTGAATATATGCTCCTTGAAGACAGACTGTTTCATTTTTGTCTTTATATCTTTAGCTCCCAACTGAAGGATTTCTCAGTGTCCCAAGTAACTCTTTAAGAAATTAGTAATAGATGAGTTGCTGATCTGGAGTGGAGGAAATTCCTCCATTATTTCTCTATGGAGTTTTCCCACATTGACCCAATCACAGGTCAAGCCCTTTACTTTCAAAACAAAAAATAACCATACTTAAAATTACAGAGTATTAGAATTGGAAGCAATCTTAAAGGTCATTAAGTCTAATCCATCCCTGAAGCACAAATCCCCTTTACAGTATTCCCAACAAGTATTATTTAGACTGTATTTCAAGATGTCCAAGGATGGGAAATTCATTACTTTCTAAGGAGCCTATTCCATTAACACACAGCTCTAATTATTAAAAAGCTTTTCCACATGTAAATTTATTTTTGTAAGGCAATTAGTTTTAAGTGACTTACCCAGGGCCACAAAGCTGGTAAGTATCAAGTATCTGAGACTAGATTTGAACTCGAGTCCTCCTGATTCCTGGGCTGATGCTCTATCCACTGAACCACCTAGCTGTTCCTCCATATGTAAATTTGAGCTCTTATAATGAGAAATAACTTTTGAGTTTTGAATGATAACCAAATGAGTATTTCAGAAATACTGGATACTCTTAATGAATCAGTGATCTCATCTATTTGGATGATCCATTTAATTGTGCAAGTTAGAACTCATCTATGTTTGCTGATTCTGTGCAGCTCTTACGAGGTTGCCAGGAATCTTTCTCAATTTTTCTTGACATTGAAAAGATATCAGTTGCAAGTACAGGCTTTATTATGCTGTTCCTTGCATCTTTTTTTCCCATTTCTTTGGCAAGATCCTTTTCTCTAGTTCTTTATAGTTCCTGATTTGTAATATAGTAGAGCTTATTCACATTTATCATGAGTTTTTTTCCATTGCCCTCTGAGTGACAGCCAATTTTAATTCTTTGGAGATTAGTGTCACAAGTCTCTCAGATATATAATCACACTGGTAGAATATTGGTATGAAAAAGATAGGTCTTTGTTTCATAGACACCTTTGGAAGCTTTGCATTTGTCCTGTCCATTTGTGATGTATGTCCTGTGACATGATTACTTCTATTGGCTACCAGGCTAGCTGCATTTCATAATCTAGACAACAGACATTCTCTATTCACTTGTTTTTTTCCTGCATTCATGGTTATCTTCTCCAGGAGGCCCTGAAATATTGCTGTACTTGATGCAACCAACACAATGTCAGGTGCAAACAGGAGCATCTAGAATGTGGATACCATTTATAGGAAAGCCCTCATGAATACACAAACATTTATTAAGTGCTTACTATGTGCCAGGCACTATGCTAAGTACTGGGGATACAAATAAAAAAGCAAGACAATTTCTGCCCTCAAGAAATTTTAACATGGAAAAACAACACATATAGAGGAATAGTGGCCAGGGAGGAGTGGGGAGTAGTCTAGAAAATCACAGGGATGGTGCACTCTCCCAGAATGGTTGTGTGTATCTGATTACTGTACCCAAAACCAGAGGTGAAAAGAAGGGGTTAAAGGAAGTGGGAACATGGAACATGGGTGGGTTTGGGCATGGTGCCATGGGTCTAAGTCAGACTAAAGAAGGTTCACTAATCAGCAATTCAGGGTTTGAGCGGCTCTTTTTGTGGTGGTAAAGAATTGGAAAATGAGTAGATGCCCATCAATTGGGAATGGCTGAATAAGTTAAGGTATATGAAAATAGTGGAATATTATTGTTCCATTAAAAATGATGAAATGATTTAGGAAGGCCTGGAAAGATTTACACAAACTGATGCCATATGAAATAATCAGAGCCAGGAATATTGTATACACAGTAACTTTCAAGATCGACTATGGTTTTTCTCAGTGGTTCAGTGATCCAAGGCAATATGAAAAAAATATATTAGGACCCTTTCTACTACATGGTGAAGAAAAGGCTTTTTTTTTTGGTTGGTTGCTGAGCTACAATATCCAAAAAGTATTAACCAGCCATTTCAAGCTCTGTTTGCCTGATGGTGATGAAGGCAGTTATTGATAAAAGTTTACAGGGGCGTGAGGGTGTGAAAGAGAGAGAGAGAAAGACAGAGACAGGGTGACAGAGGGGGAGAGAGAGACAGAGATTCGGAGCCTGAAGTCTAAGCTCCCCACCTGTCCTCACAGAGGACCTCAAGTACATGGTGTCTTTGCCTCAGTATATGTTTTTTCCTGTGCTTAGACGGAATGAGTGTTGAAGATGCAATAGACTAGGCTAGAACCTTCTGAGCTTTGAAGGTCCAAAGCAGATGAAGACCTCAGAACTTGTAGTCCATATCCGAGTCAGCCAGGACCTGAGCCTGATGAGGAGTATAACTCCAAGGACCAAGTGTAGGACTCCATCTGTCAGTAGATTAGCCGTAGTCAAGAAACAATGCCCTACACACAGCAAGGGAGCAAGTCAACCAGAAGCTATGTAGCATTCTGAAGAGATCTTTTGGGAGCAAATGCTTTATTGCAATCTCTTTAAATCCGAGCCCACTCTCACAGGGACCAAGTTGAAAGAGGACAGAGTGTGCCCCCCAGTTCAGCATGTGTGTTTATGTGTGGTGTATTTCTCTCAGTAAATATTCCTTTGTAAAAAGCTAATTGATAAATTGTTAAATGATATTGGGGCATTAATTACTGAGTTAGTCAATTATGTAGGGGAGGTACTAACTGTAACTGACCACTGCTTCTGGGAAGAAAACAGTAAAATAGATGGCAATAGAAAGACAGTCCAACTCTAGGGGGTTACCTCCCAGACCCCAAGGATGATGTATCCAGATGCCATTTTGGGCAAAGAATCTCCTGGGTCCCATATAGCTAGGAATAATAAGTCCAGAATCTGTAAGTGCTACATATTTATAGAAGTTATTGAGAAGTCTTCATGATTGTGAGAGAGCTGGCATTAGAATTAGTTATCCTACCACCCAGCTTATTCTACAGCTTATTCTGTTAAATTATCCTGTTTTCATTATGAATAGATTATATAAGGAGTCAGGATGACCTGGATCAAGTGCTGATTCTGACACATATTGCCTAAGTGACACAGGTCAAATCATTTTAATGTCTTGAGATAACTCTCCAAGAAGAAAACTTGTACAGCAGATGTTGGTCTGCATAAGGAGAGGATGTTTCCTCATGGGGAATTCCAAATATCACTAAAATAACAGATTAGGATCAAAACAAAATAAAAAAGGTTCTCACTTATTTCAAAAGTCACTAAATCTCAGAGTTCAAAGGGATCCTAAAAGTCATCTAACTTCCAGCTTCTTAAATTGTACTTCATGACCCCATATGGGGTCTTATAAATGAATGTGGGGATCATGAGATTATGATTTATTATGAGTAAATGTTTGATTTGCATACTTATTTTACAGACATATATAACATGAATCATAAAAATTTCTTGGGCAAAAAAGAGTTGCAAGTGAAGTAAGAAGCCCTGATCTAACTCATACTTCCTTTGCAATTTCCCTAAGAAGTAGTTGTGCAGCTTTTTCTTGATGACTCCTAATGAACAGGAACTCACTACCTCCAAAGGCTATCAATTCTACAATTCTCAGGAAGTTTTCCTCAGGCTTAGTGGAAATCTGTCTTTGCAATTTCCATTTGTTTCTGCAAATTCTCCCCTTTGAGGCTGAATGGAACATATCTCATCCTTTCTCAACTTGATGACAACCTTCAAATTTTTTAATACAATAATCCCATGTTTTTACTCTTAGTCTTCTTTTCTTTAGGCTAAATCTTGCTAGTTCTTTCAAATGACATATTAAGATTCCTTCTACCATTATGGATTCACATTTCTTGTCAGATTCTAACTTGTTACTGTTCTTAAAATAAGGCACCTAGAATTGCACAAGATAATCTAGGTACAAATGCAGGATATCCTTCTTTGTTCTGAATAAGATGGTTGTATTGAATATTTGCATTAGCTTTTTTGGCTGCCATGTCATATTGTAGACTCATATTAAGCCTGTAATTCACTAATCCAGAGGCCTTTTTATAGGATCCTTGGATATTATGTAGATCTTGATTATAAACTCATTGGATTTATAATTAAAAGAAACCTCAGAGATCATCAAGCTCAACCTTCTGTATGTACTACTTTCTTGGCTGTCTACTGTTTTTAAACCCTCAAAGTGCAAATCTCATTCTCTGATATTGTCAGATAATATTTTAACTTTTTAAAACTTCTATTCCATTAGTTCTGGGAGAGGCCTGACTCAGGCCAATTTAGTGGTTCAGGGTTGGGATTGGAACACAGTGAGACCATTTAACATCTATTAACAACAAAATAATTACTTAATAATAGCATAGGTAAATCTTTTTTGTTCTTAAAACAATATTAGTTTTTGATAGCTTCTTATTTTCAAAATGCATACAAAGATAGCTTTCAACATTTACCCTTGCAAACCTTGTGTTCTAAATTTTTCCCTCTCCATTCCCCCCACTCCCCTCCCCAGATAGCAAGTAATCCAATATAATTTAAACATGTGCAGTTCTTCCAAACATATTTCCACATCATAGATAAATATTCAATAAGAATACAATATTGTCAGTTGGGAAAAACTCTCTTGACTTATATTTGCTACAGTGCTGTGCCTAGTCAGCAGAATGTGTCAAGGCTGAGCAGCTCATGACTGCTCTTACACAATCAGAAATGAGCTAGACTGCATAGAATAAATACTTTTCCATTCTAGGGAAATAATTCTATTCTTTTCTATTAAATAGACATTAAGCATTCCCTGGGTATGGTGAAGATCGAAATAATGTACCTCTATAAATAAATATATCACAGTCCTTTTCACCTCTCTAATGAACATATATTTTTTGACATCAATTATTTGGAAAATCTTTTGTGCTGTAGCTGCCCCTCTTACAAATAAACTCTGTACCCATCTTGGGCACTTCGGTTTCACTTTCTTCATTGGCTGGTTGGGTAACCCCGCAGGTGTGGTGGTTACAATTTCCAGGGCTCTTGGGGTAACCGGCAGATGGCTATCGTCCTAACTGCTAGCTCCTGAGGCCTCCCCGGCTGTACCCCATTAACAATCCATTAGTAGGCAGCTGGGTGCATAATGGATAGAGCACTGGGCCTGAGATCAGGAAGGCCTGGGTTCAAATACCGCTAGACACTCGCTAGTTTCTTGACCCTGTGCAAGTCGCTTAACCTCTGCCTGTCTCAATTTCCTCAATCATAAAATAGGGATAATAATAGCATCTCCCTTATGGGGTTGTTGTGAGGACTAAGTGAGATAATATTTGTAAAGTGCTTGTCACTGTGCCTGGCACTTAGTACCTTCTCTTCCCCAATAGACTGATTTTTTAGCAAAGGCATTTATTTAATTGGAGTAATAAAAACTGCAGTCACAGCATTTCTCCCCATCCTGGGCGTCACATACACCGTTCCACAAAACACCCAAAATCCGATATTGGGAATAGAGTCTCTCCAAAATACGCGCAGAGGGCACACGCGTAGGGACACATATGGCCAAAGCCGAGCCCGAGCCCTTCGCTTACAGACAGCAGTTTTTTCTTTCTCCGCTTTTCTGGGTTAGTCCCTCTGGAGGTCTGGTGTCTGTAACAGATGGGCTGCTGTGCAGCCGAGCCGAAGTGCCCGTGGTTCTGCGGGCTTCTCGGGGCTGCCTGCTGCCGGCAGGGCCCCGTTCTTCTGGCTCTGGGAAGTGGCTGCTGAGCTTGGGGAGCCGCTCTCCCGCTCGGCCAGGCAGGGACCCCTCTAAGGGTGCAGCCTAACTGTTTAACCGACTCGTTTCTTGGCCTTATTCCGGAGTGGGCAGCTGTCACCTCCTTCCACCATTAGCCACTGTCTGATTGGGTGGTACAGCTTCTAAGATCTTTATAGCTATAGTGGGCCTTTCAGCTGGGGACATGACTTCCAGCTTGGGAGTAGTCGAAGTTTCCGGGCGGAAACTCTGATGCTGCCCTCTGCAGGCCAGAGAGGGGAGCTTTAATTCTTCCTGACTTTACTTCCCGGCCCTCCTTATAACCTTAGGTGATTAGTTTGGTCATATTCACCTCCTCACCGCCTTGGGGTAACACATCCATGAGCGGCAGTTTGTCCCCTCCTGGCGCATTCAATGCCGTGCCGATCTTTTTGGATGTAGCTGAGGAAGTCCAGCCTCTCCCCCCTTTCCAGGATGGGAAATGCCGGTTTTATTTCCATTTGTTTTCTCTTATTGCCTTTCCATATCTGTCTTTCTAGCCTCTGCAGATCTGCAGCTTTTGCTGGTCTCAATGAGCCCCCCACTTTACATTTAAATTGCATTAGTATTTGTAATACCTACTAGAGTATAAGCTCTTGATGGTCCCTCTCAGAACCCAGCAAACATAGTCCATGGATTTATGAATCATTTGTATTAGGAAGTATCTTAGAGATTATATAAAGCTCAGAAGTTACAGGCCTTTCCTGAAGTTACCCAGCTAGTTGGTGACAGAGGAGGCAGTATTGAGAGCACAGTGGATGAAAGATACACTAAACTGCAATTTCCATTTGTTTCTACAAATTCTCCTCTTTGAGGCTGAATGGAGAATGTCAAAAGCTCCCAACAATGAGGGAGGGGTGCCATGGCAAAATGAAAAGAATGGATTTAGACATGGGTTTGACCACTACTTCTGATATATCTCAACTGTGTGAGTCACTTAACCTTCGAGTCTTTTTCTCATGTTTAAATAGGAATAATATGCATAGTACTTACCATATGGCTGTTGAGATAAAATGAACTAAATCTCTGGTCTTCATCTTCACCCACAAGAATATAGGTAGGTAGGTAGATGGCACAGTGTAGAGTGTTGGATCTGGAGCCAGCAAGATCTGAGTTTGAATCCTGCCTTAGATTCTTATTATAGTTAAAATTTGGGCAAGTTCCTTGCCTCAATTTCCTCATTTGTAAAATGGGCATACTAATAACATGTACCTCTCAGAGTTGTGAGGATCAAATGAAATAGCATATTATATTTACAAACTTAAAATATGTAACATACAAAACCAATTTATCATTATTTATGTTAACTAGTGCAATGCAATCACTAAATTAGATTTATACTTCTCAATGCCACTAATCAAACTTTATTAATAAAATTCATGCAAACATCAGTTCATATTTTCTTTTCTTTTCTTTTTTTTTTTGCTGAGGCAATTGAGGTTAAGTGACTTGCCCAGGGTCACACAGCTAGGGAATGTTAAGTGTCTGAGACCAGATTTGAACCCAGGTCCTCCTGACTTCAGGGCTGGTGCTCTATCCACTACACCATCT
This sequence comes from Myrmecobius fasciatus, assembly GCA_023553655.1. Taxonomy (NCBI): domain Eukaryota; kingdom Metazoa; phylum Chordata; class Mammalia; order Dasyuromorphia; family Myrmecobiidae; genus Myrmecobius; species Myrmecobius fasciatus. Next base: position 241,756 of record JAJPUD010000285.1, read on the forward strand.
AGCTGCCCCATATTTTCTATTAATCAATACAAATATTAACCCTCCTAGGAACAAACTGCCAACCTGATTCTCCTAGAGTAAGCATATCTCTGGTACTGATACTCAGTGACAAGTTTCCCTCTTCTGGTCAGAAGCCAGGTTTTTTTTTTCTCTTTGAAGTGGCCTTGAAAGTTAGCATCTTGTCAATCAGCATAGCATCCAAGGGAACACTTAAAAGGCAGTTAGTGAGTGAGGCAGGGGTGGGATGTGTGGGTTTAAGAGTAGAGGAATACCAGAAGTAGCCCTGGTTAAGAACCAAGAACAAGCTGGAGGCTGAGGGTCTCTAATGGGTTTCTTATAGTTCTAGCTATGTGTACCGGCTAGTTACACCCAAATTCAAATTGATGTAAGTCAGTGACCTAATTTATTTACCAATTAGTTTGATCGATGCTTAATGACATTAACTAATATGGATTGTTTACCAACTTTTCCCATTGGTGTTCAGTTATCTGAGGGTCCCACAAGGAAACATTCTCACTACAAAAGGGCTATGTAAATGCAAGATTATATAGTGCTTTCAAAGTACTTTTACTTACAATAGCTATGTGAGGTAGAGATTGCAAGTAGTATTATACTAATTCTATAAATGAGGAAACTGACATCACAAAATCAGTTCATATCAGAGCCAAGAAATGAATTTAGGTCTCTCCTAACCCCCTAACCTGGGCAGCTAAGAAATTAAAGTAGATAGAGCACTGGGGCTTGGAATCCATAAGACTAAATCTTCCTGTATTCAAATCTTGTTTAAGACATTTACTAGCTGTGCAACCCTAGCAAGTTACTTTTTTTTTTTCCTTAATAGTATTTTATTTTTTCAAGTATATGTAACGATAATTTTAAATTTTTATTTTTTATACTAGCTTTTTATTTTCAAAATACATGTAAAGATAGTTTTCAACATTCATCCTCACAAAACCTTATGCTCCAAATTATTCTCCCTCTCTTCCCCCAACCCTCTTCTTCTAGACAACAAGCAATCCAATATAGATTAAACATGTGCAATTCAAAACATATTTCTACATTTATCATGCTGCACAAGAAAAATCAGATCTAAAGAAAAAAACAAACAAGCAAACAAACAACAATAACAACTCCACATTCAGTTTCCATAGTTCTCTCCCTGGATGCAGATGGCTCTCTCCATCACAAGTCCATTGGGATTGACTTGAATCAGACCATTGTTGAAAAGAGCCAAGTCTATCACAGTTGATCATCACATAATCTTGCTGTTGTTGCGTACTGTGTTCTCTTGACTCTACTCACCTCACTTAGCATTAGTTCATGTAAGTCTCTCCAGGACTCTCTGAAATCATCCTGCCAATCATTTCTTATAGAACAATAATATTCCATAACATTCATATACCATAACTTATTCAGCCATTCTCCAACCAAATTGGCATCCACTCAGTTTCCAGTTCCTTGCCATTACAAAATGGGCTGCCACAAACATTTTTGCACATGTGGCTCCTTTCCCCTTTTTTAAGATCTCTTTGGGACATAGACCCAATAGAGACACTGCTGGATCAAAGGGTATGCATGGTTTGATAACCCTTTGGGCATAGTTCCAAATTGCTCTCCAGAATGGTTGGATCCTTACACAGTTCCACCAACAATGAATTTATCAGTGTCCCAGTTTGCCTACATCCCCTCCAACATTTATCATTATCTTTTCCTGTCATCTTAGCCAATCTGAGAGGTGTGTAGTGGTATCTCAGAATGGTCTTTCTTTGTATTTCTCTAATTGTGATTTAAAGCATTATTCATCACTATTTATTTTTGTAAGATTTTGTTCTAAACATTTCCTCCTTCCCTCCCTTCCCCTGTTCCTAGCAATCTAAGTTATACATGTACAATCCTTTTAAACATATTTCCATATTTGTCATATCGTGCAAGAAAAATCAGACCAAAAGGGAAAGTCTCCACGATTCTCTCTGGCATTTTCTATCCCAAGTTTATTGGAATTGTCTTGGATCATCAAATTGCTGAAAAGAGCCACATCTATTATAGTTGATCACTAGGGCTGGAAAAGGAAAAGGCCAATCATTCTAGTATCTTTGCCAAGAAAGTGACCCAAAAATTCTTTTAATTTCAAATATGGTTTTCTTTCCACTAAACCTTTGTACTCCCATCTCCCTTTCCAAATTCTATTCTCTCTATATCTTAGCCATAAAACTTTGCCCTTCTCTTTCACTGCTCAACCTATGTTCCTCTGGCGCCCAAGATCCTAGAGGTCTTGTAAAGATCAGCATTCTCTCTAAACTGTGTATTTAGAATTTACAAAATCTTAAAACAGTCTATACCTTGCTTTCCTTGCAGAGGTAATCTGGGCTGTCTCTCCAGTTTAATCTATGTTCCTGGATATTTATCAAAGAACCACTTACTACAGCCAGTGAGGGAATTTCTGTTGTGTGACCTAGGAATATTTGGAGGATAAAAGAGAAGTTTGTCCTTTGCTCTTTTGACTTTTTCTTTCTTCAAAACTTCTTTTCACTGTTTGCAGGAAGTGTTTGGATTTATTTAACTTATAAATGACTCTCCCACTAGGACATAAGATATTTTCTTCTAATAAAATTTTATTGATTTTTTAAAAGCAATGTATCCATCCTAATGCTCCCAGAGAGTCATCCTCTTTGAAACAAAAACAAAAAAGAGGAAAAAAATAAGTTCAGCAAAAGCAACCGAAGTGTTAGAGAATTTTGACATATGTAGTGTTCCATACCCACAGTCCCTCACCTAGGCAAAGAATTGGGAGGTAAGGAAATGCCTTCTCACATTTCATCTTTCACCTAGTTGGTTTTTATAATTTCTCAATATAATTCAAGGGACCCTTCCATTTTTTTTCCCTGAGGCAATTGGGGTTAAGTGACTTGCCTAGGGTCACACAGCTAGTAAGTGGTAAGTGTCTGAACTCAGGTCCTCCTGACTTCAGGGCTGGTGCTCTATCCACTGCACCAACTAGCTGTTCTGACACTTCCATTTTCAAATATGCATACTCCAGATGTGAGTGACTCTCTAATGTGAATTTATCTTTATGTTAGGGATGGAGCAGATATAGGAAAAGAGAATAAGGAACTACTTACTGTCTTTTCCCTGACCAACTCAATCTCACCTATCCTTTCTTCTGACTGAGCTTCCCTGTGTCCTAATTTTCTCACCTCGAAAAGATTGTTAGTTAACCTCCAATGTTATGATCCTGTGATTCCAGGCTTTCTTGGTTCTAATTCCAATAGCCTCTCTCATAAAAAAGCCCAGGCTCGAGTCTTTTAATTGTAAGGGTTCACACCCTAGTGAGTGTAACAAAGTGAAGACCTCTCACTATTGACTAGATTAAGCAAGGCCTGAGGTCCTAAATTTCTGTTTTTTTTT
>JAJPUD010000285.1:245260-311470 GCA_023553655.1 Myrmecobius fasciatus
GGGGGGGGGGAGTAGAAAGTAGTTTGATTTATAAGCTGTCAACATTCCAGTTCCTAAATAAGGAAAGTAAAGCATATATAACCAATTAGAATATATGTAAAGGAAAAGGGGGGTGGGGCTTGGGACTTTCTTTGTTTTGGATTGTATAAAAATCACAAGAATGTAATGGACAGTGGCTCTCCCAACTCTGAACAATTTATTTAATCCATTGTGGGACCACCCGGTACTCTTGAGTTCCTGAATAAAGCTTTTGTTCTATACCTTGAGATGCCTCTGAAGTATTGATAATTCAGATGAGGGTCTGAATATCCCACACACTAGGGTTCCAAGTCAGTCAGTAAACAGTAATAGTATTTATATAGATAGGCGCTTTATAAATATTGTATTTGATACTCATAATTCTGGGAGAGGGGTGCTATCATCAACACCATTTTACGTTGGGAAAACATTTATAAACCAAACAATCTCTCTCTAATGGTTAATCAGTAGAGAGAAGGCACTAGCATTAAGGGAGACTAGGGAGGACTTCTTGTAGATGGTGGGAATTTAGATGGACTTGAATGAAACTAGGGAAACTGGGAGGCAGAGAAAGGGGTGTGGGAGCTGGGAGATCTTCCCGGCATCTGGAATAGTCGGCGAAAATGATCAGTCGGAGCTGACGCGTCTTCAGGCTAGAGGCCTTTAATTTAAAAAACAAAAACTTAAGGACAACCAAAAACCCCAAGACGTTGATGACCGTTATTTAAATATATGTAATACTGGATTTTATTCTATGCACTGGTAAAGATTATTCTAGGCTAATCTATTACCTTTCAAGTAAAGCGCTCTGTGAACTTTATAGGGTTTTCTGTGCGTATGTAAGCTGCCCTATATGGTGAGAGCCAAGAGGCCTGCATTGGGGGTCAACTGCCCTGGTCCTCGCCCAACGACTGCTTCCCTCCTTCTTTGCCTTGAATAGTGTGACCTCTGGGAGTATCAAGACACCAATGCTACTTAAGGTCTGAATAATTAACTCCTGCTATTCCCGAGGCACCGGAACGTAAAGACAAGCTCCAGGGCTGCCAACCTCTCATCTCATTCGCAGATCCTCCCGCACCACGTGACTCACTCCCGCCGAACGTTTTCCGGAGCGATGGGGATGGGGAAGGCAAAGAGCTACTTATCCCTTTACCCCGTTTCTACTTCCGCCAGATCAATCCCAGGTCAGTCTATTCTTTCTCCGCGTCGTTTCTTCTAGTCGCCGGATAAGTTCCGGTGCAAGGTGATGACGTCATTCGCCGGCTGACTGAGGCTGCCGGGACCCCGGTAGGAGAGAGGTAGAGAGAGGTCGGTGCTTCCGGCCAGCCTCCCCCCCGCCCCCAGTACGGTTGTCATGGCTGCCGTGCAGTGGGGTCTCGTCTCGGTCCTGCTGCTGTTACTGCCCGTTTCTTCTCAGGGTTCGGAAGGGGCGGGGGCAACCTCCGAGGGGCCTGGCGGAAGCGGGAGCGGCGTTGGGGAGCGCTTTAAGATCGAAGGGCGGGCAGTGGTGCCGGGAGTGAAGCCACAGGACTGGATTGCCGGGGCCCGGGTATTGGTGGACGGTGAGGAGCATGTAGGCTTTCTCAAGTAAGTGTCACAGCGGTGTGGAGGCAGATAGCGGGATACCGGGGCCTGAGCTGTGTCTTGGCCGAGCTCTGGCCTGCAGCCCTTACTGAGCGCCTGCGCCGTGCCAGTTGCTACACTGAGTGGGGTGGAGGTCTACACGATGTCCGAGCCGAGCCGAGCCGAGCCCCATGTCAAAACAAGTAGGGAAAGCCTCCTGGAGGGAGCGGGTGAAGCGGGCCTTTGGGGAGAGCCTGATGGAAGCACCCCGAGGAAGGTACCGCACGGATTACTGCCTTTATCTGTCCGATCCCCTAGGTGGTAACGGTGGATACTCTAGTAGCCGATTAATCCAATTTTTACTCCCCTTCCCCCCTTCTCCAAGTAAAACTGACACTTAGCTAGGCTGGTCAGTATGGACAGGTTAACCTTAGATGCCACCTGCACTTCATTTTTGTTACACTTGATAATTTTTATTTTTATTTTTTTGCGAGGCAGGCGGGGTTAAGTGATTTGCCCAGGATCACTCAGCTAGTAAGGCTCAAGTGTCTGAGGCCGATTTGAACCCGGGTCCTCCCAACTCTCGGATCGGTGCAGTGTTCTCAAGCTTTTTTTTAAATTGGAATTTTTGCCTCGTGTTCCTGATGTGGCCTCAGACCTTGTTTCAACTTTTCCAGTTTCTCTTTTGAGAATTACTGGAATTATGAAGCTGTTTTCAAGGGACATTTGTTGACTACATTGTTAGGCTGGTTAACTACTACAGCTAAAATTAATGAGATCTGAAATCTCGAATCAGAACATCTCTTATTATAAGGAAGTGGGAATGAATTGGCCTTTTCTCCGCTTTTGAATCCACAGGGGATATTTACAGCAGGACCTGTTTCATGTGGCAATGGCTTTGAGGCCAAATCAGGCAGCTGCCAAAGATAATCATAAATGAATGGCATGTGCATCCTGTCAGTTTTCTTCGTGCTCTGGTGCTTCAGTACCTTGCTTTTCAGACTTCGGAATGCAAGAGTGTAAAAATATAGCTCTTTATGTCTTCTGTTAAAAAGCGAAAATAAAAGGTGAAAAAATTGGAAGACAAAATTTTTCTTCTGAAGAATTGCCTTAAAAAATAGTCCTGGAGTATAATAGGAATAGAAAGGAGAAAACAGTGGAAAAACTGGCTCTGGAGTCAGCTCCTGGATTCATGTTTTGAGCTTTTCTGGCTGTGTCCTTAGGCAAATCACTTAGCCTCCATGGGCCTTAATTTCTTCTGTAAAATAAGGGCACTGGACTAGAAGGGCTTCTTTCTGATTTGCCTTCTCCCTATAATCCTGTGAGCTTTAACTAGACATCAAGATATCTAGTTTTAATTCCAGATTTTTGCTATTTTTCTTAGAATTTGACAACTCATCCATCTTTTGGAAATAACATTTTTCATGATTAATAATTAGTAATTATTAGGTCAGGTTCTGGAGTGAGGGGGATTCTTACCTGGCCCAGGTGAGCAACCACCTAAGTATCAACTGCTAGTACTTTTTACAAGATTTCATATATCTGTAGAAACTGATTTCTCCCTCCTAACATTTTTTTTGACACATTGCTTTGCTTTGTACTTAAAAAGTAGGAATTAAATGTAAGCATTCTTACTATTGGAGAGTTTTTTGTTTTGTTTTTAAAAATCATCAAGTTTTTCCTTTCTTAGGAGAATCACCTTTGGCAGAGGGATTTATTTCTTAAAGTACTTGATGATTCTAATTTTCCTTCCATGTATTAATTTACAGTTATTCTCCAGCTTTCTTCTAGATAGTTTAAACTTGAAAGAAATGTTTTAAAAGGGTGAAATTACTAAAATTGATCTTTAGTTTGAAGTAGCAAGGAGAATACTTGTCTTGCCATTTATGCAAATTGTGAAAATTGTAGTATGTAGTAATTAGCCATATCCTAATACTAGGAGTCAATAAGTAAAGATTGTGTTTATTTTTTCAATTCATAAAACCTTTGCCCCCCCCAAATAACTTTCTTTTCAGATACAGTTATCATTTTTTATTTTAGAATGAGTCCAATGTGCCCATTGATTATTTGAATTTTATATTTGTATAATGCTTTATACTTTTCTAAGTACTTTTTACTATACCATTTGAAAAAAAATTCTATGAGGTAGACAGAATATATATTTTGTCCCCATTTTACTAATGAGAAAACTGAGGTTTAGAGTAGTTAAACAATTTGCTTCAGATTCCTTACTAAGGATATGGAGCTGAGTCTTTAACTCAAACTTCCTAGTCCAGTATCCATTTTATTTATAGCCTGCTAAACAACTCACGAATCTAGACTTCTGGAAGTTAAGGATTTGAGAATGTGAAGGCTAGCAATGTATTAAGAATTTTTTTTGTCCTTCTACAGAATAAGACTGTAGCATTGCTGCTTTGGTAGATCCTCTCACTTTCCAGCTTCCAGAAAAAAACAGGATTGTTCTTTGACTCTGAAGTGGTAGTTATCCTTCAGGGAATTCTACTTATTTTGGGGCCATGGCCTTCCTTTCTATGATAAAATTCCCAGCTGCCACAGTGACCCAAATCATTAGAATTATTTGTGTTTTTCAGTTACCTATTCATTAAGTTAGATAACCATAATTAACCAGTCTCTTTCACGTGATAGACATTTACAAAGTCCTTACTAATTTTTATCCTCCTGAGAAGTAGATATTATTTATTTTCATTTTGTAATTGGAGAAACTTGAATGATTGAGCAGGCATTTGTCATTTGATTTTTGTATGATTTTTGAAATAACTTTGAGATAGAAATTTTAAAATTGTTTCTAAGTTCAAGTAGAGAATAAATGATTGAATAAAAATGACTGAAGATGATTTTTATTTTTTCAGGACAGATGGAAGTTTTGTGGTTCATGATATACCTTCTGGTTCTTATGTTGTAGAAGTTATATCCCCAGCTTATAGGTTTGACCCTGTCCGGGTGGATATCACTTCAAAAGGAAAAATGAGGTGAGATTTCCTGGTGTTATTTCTTTTAAGGGCTTTTGAATATTTCATTATATTCCAGTGGGTTTTTATTAAGATCTAGGCATTATGTCTTATTGAGACTCTAGGTTTGTGAACACAAAAAAACCCTAAAAGAATCTTGTATTTCTAGTGTGTTACATCATTGAAATTCTGTTGTTGAACTACCTTCTATTTTGGTTTAAATTGAATTTATTTTTATATGTTATGTGTTAGGTTAAAGAGCATGAAAGAGGTCAGGTTATTCAAAGACTTGTTTGTGATGTTTTAGTTAGGATGTAATTTTTTTTTAATATCTTCCATAAACACCTTTCCTTTTTAACATTAGTTTACCCCTTATTGTTGTGATATTATTTGCTAAAATTGAAAATAAAAGTTTATTTGTACTTCAAAAATATCTATCAGTTATTTGCCAGGAGCAAATTCTACCAGTGCCCCTCATGACCATTTAATGTTTTGATGCTTTAGAGCTTTCTCCAGTTCTTTCCTTAATCTAGATTATTTAATTTATACCAGAAATTTAGAGTTTTTGGTATAAGCCCGAAGCCCTCACAACAAGAACAAGTATAGGAGAAAGAAAAGTGTGATGGTTGAAATTTATAAGTTTAGGTTTTTGATTTTTTTCTGTTTCAATTCTCTGACTAGATGATTGTCTAATTTCTGACCAGTAAACATGGACAAGTTTCCAAGTAGCAGTGTCTTTTCTGGGAAGCAGGATAGTATTGTGGACCGAAAACCTGTCTTGGAGTAAGAAAGACTTTGATTTAAGTCCTGCCTTTGGTACCCATTGATTGTGTGACCTTGGGCAAAAATATGTTTTCTGACAAAAAAATTATTTAACTTCCCTGCCTCAGGCCACTCTCTAAGATCATAAGATGCAAAATAGTTAAATATCTGTAATGATAAAAGAAGTGTCCCTGCTGGAAGTTCCTTATCCAGAATTTTAAGTTAAATCCTATGGGCCAAAACAGAAAAATTTTAATTGTATTTGAGCTGTCATGCAGCATTAGTTTTTTATTAATGTATTTTTAGCTTATCACTTCCCAATAAATACTCAATAAAACCTTCCTATTAAAAAAGACAGTTAAGCAAAATAATCTAATACAGTTATTATAGCTGACAGTACATATAACTTTCTCTTTTATACTTCATTGTTTCTTTTTAATAATTTTATTTTAATGTCAGACGTGTTATTGTCAGCAATAGGGAACTCTGAATGAAGGCACTTCCTTTACCATTGTAGATTGGCATCTGTTTTTCAACTTATAGCATTAAATAGTTACCTTGAGCACTGAGAAAGTCATACTATTTCTAGTGGAAAATGAAGGGTATGGTTTCAGTTTTAGTAATTTGGAACCAACATTGTCCGTTATATTTGACCATAGTTTAATTATCTTTGGTCTTCATGTACGTTAACTTCATTATATAATGTAGTCATTGTGTATATTCTTTTGGTTCTGATTTCTTTGTTCCTTCAACGGTTTATTCAGATCCTACCATGATTCTCGGAGTCCATATTTGTTGTTCTTTATAGCATAATGCATCTTATCATGTATGTGTCAACATCTTAGTTATTTCCCAGTTGTTGAGCATATAATTTGTTACTAGCTTTTTGGTATAACAGATAGACTTTTTTATTTAAAAAAAAATTAGTAAAAGTTTGAAGTTGAAGAAAAACTTCATACACTGTTAGTATATTTGACTGAATATTTTAATATGATGTAAGATAGTCTTAATATCATGTTTTTCAAAATAGTTCCTAGACGGTTTTAAGGTGTTTTATTTATTTAAGATGAAGAGCTCTTCCTGATGGCTAATTCTGAAATTAGTAGCTGCACTAATATTTCTGTCTTTAGACCCTATATATGGTGTTTAAGTGCCTTTAATTTTAATGAAATGTTAGTCCTTGGTAATAAGAACAAAATTCCTGTAGAATGATAGATACCTACTCCAGCCATTTCAAGATAGAGTTTTTGATTCTTCTTTGGTAACAGGGTAGGAAATGTTGGGGTTATAAACATAATAAATATGCTTATATCAATAGTTTCCAAAAGTATCTGGAAATTTGGGGGATAAAAAAAAGGGAAAGATGTCAAATTTAAATTGAAACTGAAGGGGAAATCATTTTACAAATAGGAAAGGAGAGTTAAGCAAAGGTAGTTAGAAAAAAGAGATTTGGAAAAGATGATGAAATGTTAAGCTATTTGGTGATCCACATCAAGAAGAAACTGTTCTTTTTAAAAATTTAATTAATTAATTAATTAATTGATTGATTAATTAAAGCTTCTTATTTGTATAACATATGTCTGGGTAGTTCCCCAGCATTGATCTTTACAAAGCTTTCCATTACAAATTTTACCCCCAGTCCCCTCCCCTCCCCTAAATGGCAGGAAGTCCACTACATGTTAACAATGTTGACATACTTGATAAGTTATGCAAGGAAAATCCTATCTACAAGAAAGAAAAGAAAATCAGTGAAAGGCAACACAATGCAAGCAAACATCAATAGAGAGCATGAAAATGTTATGTTGTGGCCCATATTTCATATCCCTCTCTCTGGGTGTATATGGTTTTCTTTAGTGAACAATTGGAACTGGTTTGAGACAATTCTTTGTTGCAGAGAGCCATGTCCATCAGAATTGATCATCATGTAATACTGTTGTTGCTGTGTATGATGATCTCCTGGTTCTGCTCGTTTCACTCAGCATCAGTTCATGCAAGTCTCTCCAGGCCTCTCTGAAATCGTCCTGCTGGTCGTTTCTTACAGAGCAATAATATTCTATAACATTCATATGCCATAATTTATTCAGCCACTCTCCAATTGATGGGCATCCCTTCAGTTTCCAGTTTCTAGCCACTACAAAAAGGGCTGCCACAAACATTCTTGCACATGTGGGTCTCTTTCCCTCCTTTAAAATCTCTTTGGGATATAGGTCCAGTAGAAACACTGCTGGGTCAAAGGGTATGCACAGTTTGATAACTTTTTGAGCATAGCTCCAAATTGCTCTCCAGAATGGTTGGATCCGTTCACAGTTCCACCAACAATGTATTAGTGTCCCAGTTTTCCCACATCCCCTCCAACATTCATCGTTATCTTTTCCTGTCATTTTAGCAATCTGACAGGTGTGTAGTGGTACCTCAGAGTTGTCTTAATTTGCATAAGAAGAAACTGTTCTTAAAAAATGATCTAGGTTGACTCTATAAGGTACTACATGTAGCTACAGAAAAAACTATATTAGTGGTTTTTTTTGAATTTCCATATTGAAGGGAAGTTTGTTTGAACTGCTCCTTTGCTTTGGCGCCAGCTTTTAATCTTTCCTAGTAATTAGTGTTGTCCTAAGAACATATATACTATAGTTCCTCAAGCCTTTAAAGAAACTTTTGTAGCAGAAGTATTTGAAGCCAGAGAATTTCCTTCTCTGGGTTTTTATCTCCTAGTTTTTTTGTTTTGGTTTGATTTTTTTGCCTCTAACTTGGTATGTAATAGGAATCAAATCTGAGGATAGCAGCTTCTTCAAAGTCAACAATCTATATGAGAAACCTGGAACACTCATAACCAAAAATTCCCAATTTTTAAACTCCTGTCAAATGTTACTATCACAGATTTTGCAAAACAAATCAGATTTAAAATTTTCAACCATAAGTGATCAACAACAAGGACATCTTTTAAAAGTAATCTTATTGTCACACCATTTTATGCAATTTCTTGATCAACAAAATTAGTTACATCCTGATTAGCAAAGTAGCCTTTGTATGGATTGTTAGTTTTAGAGTATGGATTCTATGGCTGCTGATTATTTTATCAAATATTAGCTAAATGAAGGCTTAGTGGGTGAGGTTTAAAAATCTTTTTATTAGACTTTTTGGTGTGTGTGTGTCTTAACAGTATTTTGTCATAACAATCTCTGTATAGTTCCATCACTGTGATAAATCTAGAGCTAAGCAGTTAGAAATGATTATATATGATGCTGATTTGCATAAAAGTAATTTTAACATATACTTGAAATTTTCTTTACAAATGATGGTATCTGAGTAGAAATTAATACAACTTAATTTTCCCATTTCTGAATGTTCTTTCTTGGATTTTAAGGCTTTTGTGTAATACTGTATTGAAGATCAGGTACATCTATAGTCCACATAATGAACAAATAAATTAATTGTTTAAATGCTTATGGTGGTAAAATATTAAATATAAATGTGGAAATATAAAACTTTAGAACTAGAAGGAATACTAGAGATTTAGTTCAATTTCTACATTTTATGTATGAAAAAAAAAGTCCAGAAAGTTTAAATGACTTGCCAAGTCATTTACTTACGTTGTAGATTGTCAGCATTTGAAGAGATCCTAAAGTTCACGGAGAAGAATAACTTATTTTTTGAGAAGAGGAATTTGAACAACAAAAATATGCAGTAACTCATTTAAGGTCACAAAGCTAATCAGCTATGATTGAGACCAGATTCTATATTTCCTGATTTATTCTAGTATTCTTTATGACAATATGCTTAAAGATTCAGTACTTTAAAAAAAAAAAAAAGGTTGCTTTAATACATATTTGAAAGTGTGGGTGTGAAAGCATTGTAAAGTGTTTACTATTTAAATGTAAGGCATCATTAATGCTAGCATTTTTTGAACTAGTGGTATTTTTGTAGAATTATTCAGTTGTTTTTTTATTATTGTTTCACCAGAGCAAGATATGTTAATTACATTAAGACATCAGAAGTGGTCAGGTTACCCTATCCTCTTCAGATGAAATCTTCTGGTCCACCTTCCTACTTTATAAAAAGGGAGTCCTGGGGTTGGACGGATTTTCTGATGAATCCAATGGTATGTATTATGACAAAATTGAACATCTTTATTAATTCTGAGCTAGGTTTTAGGTTGCAGTTTTCACAAATGAATGTTTCTTAGCAGTCAGGTAGATGACTAAGATCATAATTTTTGGTAGTGATGGATGATTTCAAAGAGTGTTGACTAAGGGAAAACAGTGATTTGGGCATGAAAAGTGAAAAGATTATATGAAGAATTACTTTGCATGAAAAGTAGTATAGTGGTTGTGTTTCTGTTTCGTTTTTTGTAGAATTTTGTAGAATCCCTTTTGGAAGGGATCTTACAGATCCTCTAGGCCAACCTTTTATACAGTTTAGGAATCCCTTCTACAACAGATGGGCATCCTACCTCAGATTGAGTACTCCCAATGATGGTGAGCACACTGCTTCACAAGGCAGTATTTTTAGATTGTAACAGAGCCCTAATTGTTAATTCTTTATTTCCTTGAGTTGGCTATTCTGTAACTTCTAACCTAGTTCTGCTTTTTCACATATTAATTTCACAATGTTAAGAGAGCTATCATGTTTCTCTTTACTTATCTCTTTACCAAACCAAACTTTCTCAGTGATTTCTTCAGTTATTTTTTTATACAGCACAATGTGCTGATCCTTTATTAACCTGGTCACCTTTCTCTTTAGTTTTTGTCAGTGTCCTTCGTAAAATGTAGCAATGAAAAAAAAACAAAAACAAACAAACAAAAAAAACCATAAAATCTCTGATAAGCAAATGATAAAAATGAAACTATTCTGTGATAGGCTAATATACTCTTATTAATTCAGCTAAAATTTTTTAGTGCTGGATTGTACTGTTGACCATATCAAGCTTGTAGTCAACCAGACTCTTCATGTCTTTTTTTTGCATACACTATTGCTAGGTCAGATGTTCCTCATCATGGATTTAGAGGCCATCTAGCTTCTTAAATTGTGGATTATGAACCCATAAGGGGTCTTGTAACTGAATGTAGGGGTTGTGAAATTATGATTTATTATCATTAAATGTTTGATTTTCATACCTATTTTATATATCTATATTTATGGAGTTATATAAAAATTTCTTGGGTGAGGGAGTGGAGTGAATGGAAAAAGTTTAAGAAATCCTCATGTAGACTAATCTTCTCATTTTATGGATGAAATACAGAGGTCCAGAGAAGGTATATACATGACTTGCCAGTAAATGTGGAGCAGAATTTAAACCTAGGTCCTCCAGATTCCAAGTCCAGAAATCTTCAGTACACCTTGCTGCCTTCTCATACCTATTTTTTGTGTGTCTGTGTCTTTTGTGTTTATATGGAACAGTGCAGAGTTAGATTAGATGAGTTCAAAGGTTATTTCTAACTCTTAAGATGCTATGATTTTACATCTCTGCTAAATTCATTTTACTAAATTTTATTTATCCATCATTTCAGTGTTCAAGATAGTTTTAATTACTGATTCCCTCATTAGTAGTATCACTTTGTATCATTTGCAGCTTTGATAAACCTCTTTCTAAAGATCATCCAAATAAGTGGTAACTCCCTCCTTCCCTCCTAGAGAAATCCATTCTACTCCTAGACACCTGTTCCCATACTTGGGACCAAACAGAATAAATCTAATCTCTCTTCTGCATAACAGCCTCTCACATACTTGAAGAGTACTCTCATCTCCCCTGGCTTCCTTTCTACCTTTCCTCCGCCCCTTGGCTTTCCTCTGGGATAACTATTCTCATTCCCTTCAACAGATCCTCTAGTCTTCTCATCATCCAGTTACTCTCTTATGTAGGAACTACAGCTTGTCTCTGCCCTTCTTTAAATGTGACCTTGAACTCTGAACATCGCAATCTAGATGTGGTGTGGAATCAAGGGCATAGAGCATAACAACTATTAGCTTATTCTGGGTGCTGTACTTTAGATTTCAGGATGAGGGAGACAAGGGTGTGTTTGTAGATAGTAGGGAATGAGCAAGTAGAGAATGAGAGGTGGAAATTAGTGATAGAGGTTTTTGCATGTACAAAACATAGAATCTCTGAGATACCCCAAATTGCTATCAAGCCATTAATAGGTTAATTCTTTTGATCTAATCATTTGATCATTTCTAACCATTCTACCAAATGTAACTAGTCTACATTTTTCCATATTGTGCAGAGTAATAGCATTAGCATTTTAGTCAAATGCAATGTTAAACTCTATAGCTAGAGTGTTCTCTTACCATTCCCCCCAAAAAGGAAATGAAGTTAATGTGGCATAACCTGTGACATAATACATCACATTTTTTTGGTAAATAAATTTTGATGCCTTTTTTTACAGCATAGTAATTTCTACATTGCCTTCCCCTCCCCCCATTGAATTCTTTAAAAAAAAGAAATAGCTTTTTATTTTTAAAATACATGCAAAGATAGTTTTCAACACTGACCCTTTCAAAACCTTGAGATCCAAATTTTTTTCCCTCCTTACCACCCTGCCTCCTCCGCTAGACAGCAAGCAATCCAATACAGATAAAATATGTGCAATTCTTCTAAAAGTAGTTTCACATTTATCATGCTGCATAAGAAAAATCAGATCAAAAAGGAAAGAAAATGAGGGGGAAAAAACCCAAGCAAACAGCAACAAAAAAGGTGAAAATACTAAGTTGTGATCTATATTCACTCCCCATAGTCCTCCCCTTGGATGCAGATGGCTCTCTCCACCACAAGACCATTGGAATTAGTCTGAATCATCTCATTGTTGAAAAGAACCACATCCATCACAGTTGATCACATAATTTTGTTGTTGCTTTGTACAATGTTCTCTTGGTTCTACTTACTTCACTTAGCATCAATTCATGTAAGTCTCTCCAGGCCTCTCTGAAATCATCCTGCTGATCATTTCTTATAGAACAGTGATATTCCATACCATAATTTATTCAGCCATTCTCCAACTAATAGGCATCCACTCAGTTTCTAGTTCCTTACCACTACAAAAAAGGCTGCCATAAACATTTTTGCACAGGTGAGTCCCTTTCCATCCTTTTAAGATCTCTTTGGGATATAGGCCCAGTAGAAACACTGCTGGGTCAAAGAGTATGCATAGTTTGATACCCCTTTGGGCAGAGTTCTAAATTGATCTCCAAAATGATTGGATCAGTTCACAACTCCACCAACAATGTATTAGTGTCCCAATTTTCCACATCTTCTCCAACATTTATTTTTTATCTTTTCCTGACATCTTAACCAATCTGAAGTGTGTCTAGAGGTAACTTCAGCATTGCCTTGATTTGCATTTCTCTAATCAAAAATGATTTAGAACACTTTTTCATATGTATGGAAATGACTTTAATTTCTGCTTCTGAAAATTGTTCATATTCTTTGACCATTTATCATTTGGAGAATGGCTTGTATTCTTATAAATTTGAGTCAATTATATAGTTTAGAAATGAGACTTTTATTAAAGTTCTTGAATGTAAAAAATTTCCCCAGTTTTCTGCTTCCCTTTTAATCTTAGCCACCTTGGTTTTGTTTGTACAGAAACTTACTAATTTGATATAATCAAAATTATCCATTTTGCATTTCATAATGTTCTCTATGAACTCTTTCTTCTAATAAAAAAACAAAAACAAAAAACCTGTACATTAAGTGCATATGACAGTGCATATATTGTTTTGTAGTCTCCTGAATCTGGAGAGGAAAGATTTATTTTTTGTCCTCCAGAATTTTTTTTTGCTATCTCAGTTACTCAGCTTGGTTTTCTCTTTTCACTTACCTTATACTCTTTATATATATATATATATATATATATATATATATATATATATGTATTGTTCTCTTGGTTCTATTTATTTTATTTATTCAGTATTGGTTCATAGTAATCCATTACCATATTCATATACCATGACTTGTACAACCTTTCCTCAATCAGGGGACACATTTTCCCTTTTCCCTGCTTTTCCCAAATTCTTTGTTATCATAAAAAGTACTTATTGTAAATATTTTTTTCTATACTGTACATTTCTATTTTTGTCAATTACTTGGTCAAAAAGCATCATGACCTTGATGAAAACATATTATCTCTTTGCTTACTTTGCTACATATGTCTTAACATTCTCTTTGAGATAACCTTAAATATTTTTGGGAATTTTAATTAAGCTTACAAATTGATAGTTTCCTTTCTCCTCACTCCTCTTGTTCTGGGAAACTTGGACATTGCTTTTTCCTAGTATTATAACATATCTTGTTGACAGGGACGATCATATTTGTTGGGTCTTTCAGCATCCTATGATGTAGTTTTTTTCTTTTTTCTTTTTTTCAGTTACACATGTACAGTCATGTTGAAAATATTTCCACATTAATCATGTTGTGAAAGAAGAATCAGAACAAAAGGGGAAAACCATGAGAAAGAAAAAACTACAGAAAAATGAAAATAGTTTGCTTCAATCTATATTCAGACTCCATAGTTATTTCTCTGGATATGCATAGAATTTTCTATCATGAATCTTTCAGAATTGTCTTGGCTCACTGAATTGCTGAGAAGAGCAAAATCCATCAAAGTTGATCAGCCATACAATGTTGCTATTACTGTGTGTAATGTTCTCCTGGTTCTGCTCTTATAATGTAGTTTTTCTAAATCTGGAGATTCAAACTGATCAGAGGCAGCTAGTTTCTCTGTAACTCCTCATTTGTTTTACATTATACTCCTGTTTAAAGCATTTTTGTTTTGTCCATTCTCATCCAAAGGTAATACTGAAAGAAAAAACAGAAGGGAAATTAGTTTGCCTTTTCAGGGTTGATCATTATCTATCCATTTTGAATTATTCATTATTTTATTTTCCTTTTGCTCCTCAAATAGTGAACAAACCTTTTTATTATTGTCTGTAACATTGCACTCGTTGCCACCCAAAGTTCATTTTGAGCTTTAAATGTGCTACTCTTTGCATTCAATGTTCGACCTGACTCCAGTGCCAGTACTTGATCCACTTCACTACCTAGCTGCGCCATTCTATGTATGTCTTTTAAAAAATGCATGTAGTGAGGCAGCTGTGCAGCCACAACAGTTTTTTGTTTGCTCATTTTTTAAAGCAGCTAGTTCTCTTTGATTGCAAGTTTATTTTTGTCTTATATGCTCAGGAATTCATTCTTGAGTTTCCTGTCCCTCTTGATTCATCCAATCTTTCCTGTAAAGTGTTAGGCCACTGAATCCTACCTATTGTTTTTCTGAACTCTTTTGAATTTATTCTAAGGAATATCTAGAATGTACATCAAAACATATCTATCTTTATTCTCTCTTATATGTACTCTACAATAAAGTGTTCCCCTCCCTGAAATAGCCAGCATTTGTACTTTAGTAACTGGTTCCTTCTTGTTAAAAAAAGCTCCCTTTGTTTTTTTTCTCCAAAGGCTCATTTTCCCCTTAGTTGCTCTTCCATGTTTTATGAAGTGATATTTTTTTAAAAATTTTACCTTTTTCCTGTGCTTTCTTAATCTGAGTTCATTAGATAATTTCCTTATTTAGCCGCACATAGTTCTTTGTATATTTCCAGTACTTATTTCTCATTGGGATAATTTGCAGAGGGATAGTCAGAAGTTTTAGTTAAAATTCTCCTTTCCTCTTTAGTGTTTCTAACTATGGGATCATAGCTATTTTTTTCCTCCGAATTTGTTGGAACTTTAGGTGTATGCCCAGCTGTATTTAGCATTTTGTTCTTTAAATATTTTAAGTGTCAGGGGTTTCTTCCCGAAGATTTCTTTTATTTCATATCATATTGTTTTGCTTTCATTAGAGTTAAATTCTGAATAAAATCTTTTTGTAAACTGGAATTTCTAGCAATTTAAGGATTTTTTTTACATAATATATTAGATGTGGAGAGGTAACGGAGATCATATAGTACAGTCCTCTCATTTTACAGAAAGGGAAGCTGAGCTGTGAGTTGACCATGGTTATATAGCAAATTAATGGTACATCCCAGACCTAGAATCTCTTTTCTCCTGATTCTTTATATGACATCATGCTGGCTACAACCACATTTTTTTTTTCCCCCGGTGAGGCAGTTGGGGTTAAGTGACTTGCACAGGGTCACATAGCTAGATAATGCTAAATGTTTGAAATCAGATTTGAACTCAGATCCTCCTGACTTTAGAACTGATGCTTTATCTGTTGCTCCATTTAGCTGCCCCAAACCCCCTCCCTTTTTTTTTTTCTAAAATGCAATATGAAACCAGTTTGCAAAGTTGTTAAAATTTCTCATCACAAGTAGATTGTCACTGTACCAGTTTTGCTTATCTTTTAATTTATATTCCAAGTATCTTTAATTGTATTAGGTTATATATATTTTCCTTTCTTTCAATGTTACTAAATCAAAAACAGATTCAGTGATGGCAATTTGGGAGACAATCTTACTACATTTCATTCAGTTTTTTATTTTTATTTAAAGCTTTTTGTTCGTTTGGTTTGCCTAGAAAAGAGCACATTTACAAACTTTATTGCGTTACGGAGAATGAACTTGGAATTATATGTGTTGTAAAAGCAATAAGTTAAATATTTAGGCAGTCTGCTATAGTTAACTTTATATTTTGGAGCCATTCAAACACATCCCATAGGACTTATTACACCTCTGTGAAACAGTTCTATGGACAGTTAGCTTTCTGTGTTCACTGAGCTGAGAGATTAAATCTGAAGTAGAGATAGCAGATATAGTTAACAATGAAGGGTTATTTCATAAGACTTTCATTTAAATAATCTTAGAGTATTTGTATGTAGAGCACTGTCAAGTTTTCAGAGGAATGACCAAATAAATCTTAAGTGGAACATGGTGACGTGAACAAGTTCAGATTTGGAAAATTAATTTCCAAGAGTCTCTGACATTGAATTAGTTCCCATAGAATATAGATAAAAAGTACTCCTCTATCAACATCATAGTCCACATCTTTACTCTTTCCACTGATGCATCCTCTTTTTTTTCCTGCCTCTTCATACTCATTAGCAGTTTTCAGGAGCCAGTGTATTATAACTTTTTCTTCTCTAGGGAAAATATAGTCATCTGAGCCACTATAATGAATTACCTCACATTCACCATAATAAACTGAAATGGCCTTGCTATTAGTAAATCGAATTCTAATTTCTTTAAATCTAATACTAATGCTATAGCTCACCTTTGCATAAAACAGAGAATTTGACTTGTCAAATACTTTTTGCCTGTCACTTGAAGAATACTATGCTAAATACTAGGAGAAATAGAGAGAGAAATAAAACAGTTCTGAGGGGCATGATAGTACCTATGTGTTCTACTTCCCAGGGAATCTGAGGCTGGTGAGTCACTTGAATTTGGAAGTTCTGAGCTAAGGTAGGACTAACATAGATCAGGTGTTGATAAGTTTGTCATCAGTATAATGAGCTCTTAGGAGTGGGGAGCTGGGGAGGGAATCACAAGGCTGCTAGAGAAGGGTTGGAAAATGAAGCCAACTACAGCTTTCATGCCACTAAATATTGGGATCCACCTAGTAGTAATAGTAGCAACAGTAGAATAATAGCTGACATCAGTATAGCACTTTGGATTTTATGCAACACTGTATTTAACATTAACTCATTTGACCCTCACAACAATACAGTGAGGTTTGCATGTACCATAGGGAAACAAATATGATATAAATTAAAATTGTATAAGTGATGTAAGATGAGCTGAGGGATAAGTCATTTCCACCTTGGAGAATTATTCAGAGCTCCATGGAGAAAGTGGGCCTTAGAATTCCAAACAAATAATATTAAATAGCCAGTTAGGAATACAATGATATGTGCAGTGATCAGAGGCCAGAAGGAAGAAGTTAGAAGGGTCCATTTTAGGGAAGCTATGTACCCAGCAATGTGTCTTGCTTTTTTCTCCCATTACATGCTCCTTCCCTCTAATTGAGGTCATATATAGATAAAGTGGGGAATTTAGGAATATGTGCCAGGGCCAAACTCTGATGGATATTCTTTTGCTCTCAGGATTGCATAGTGATTTCTAACACTGTTTTTGTTTTTTTGTTTTTTATTTTTTTATACCTAGAAATGTTATAAAGTTCTTAAAATTATTTTGAATAATTTATTAATTGCTGATACTCATATTTTGTTTTAATCTTTAAAGCACTTCTCATATATTATCTCACTTGGTTGTGAAGTAACCCCATAAGGTAGATCTCCATTTTGCAGATGAGAAACCTGATGCTGACAGAGGTTTAAGTTACTTAGAATGGTCAGGGTATTTTTTGATATCCCAGTGGTAAGATTTGAACCAAGTTTTCTACTACATCATATTCCCACTAACATGTAGCATTTTTAGGAGGCAAGATGTCCCCAACAATCTGAACATAGGTTATTGAGTAAAAGATTGTAGTCATTCCTTTAGAGCATGAGTCAATCACTTACCAGTTACAAAATATCAAGGGATACACTTTATTATATCAGCAAAGGTATTTGGAAAAATTCTTGGAGAAAAATTTAATAATTATCAAAGTTAGTTTTTATCCTGAAAATAATCTTTTGAGAGGTTGTGGGCTACTGGTTTTACTCTGTATACATGATTTTTGCTGTTTTGATTCTGATCTTAGTTTATACATATAATTGTTAAGTTGCTTTAGTTAGGCAGAAGAATTTTCTGAATTCTTGTTTTATCTTTTCTAGGTTATGATGATGGTGCTTCCATTACTGATATTTGTGCTTCTGCCCAAAGTTGTCAACACAAGTGATCCTGACATGAGACGGGTAAGGAAATTGCTCAGTGGAAGCTCATTGATTAGGCCACCAAAAAGTTACTGGGATTTTTACTCCATCCTTAGCCTGCTCACAAATTAGCTTGACCTGGAGACTGGGCTAATACATTGTTGTGTTCTTGGTGGGCAGGAGAAGAACCAGAAAGAAAAAAAAAACAATTACAGAGATAGGAAGAAAACAAGACAACTGATTGATCAGATAGCATATTTTAAATGTCTTTTATGGGCCAGGCATTGTCTTGGGACTGGGGATATAAATACATAAAATTATATGTTCCTTACTCTCAAGGAGGTTACATTCTGTCAAGTTAGAATATGTACCTCTATGAACAAAGTAATTGAATTCAGGGTCTTTAGGTTCAGGGATATCAGTAATAATTGGAAAATCAGGAAAAACTTCATGTAGAGAAGATGGTGTTTATCCTGTGACCTGAACAAAGAAAAGGGATTCTGTGGGTCAGAGTTTCAGTCCAAACCTGGGAGATAGCAAAGGTGTGGAGAACAGAGATTGAGTGCTGTGTGTGAGGGTCAGAGAATGGATCAGGGTGCCTAGACAGAGAGAGAGAAGTAATTAATACAGTGAGCCAGGAAAAATGGATTATATTCATCTTTTAAAAACCATGGACGGGTAGTCATCAGTGTCAAGTGCTGTAGAGAAGTCAGAGAAGTTGAGGATTGGGAACATGTTCATTTTCTTTTGGTGATTAAAATGCCCTTGGTGATGTTTTTAAAGAGGGCATTTTTAGTATAGTACTGGAAATGGAATGTAAGACTGAGGTAAGGATGGAGTGATGGAAAAATGGGGTTGTGGCAGTGACACCAACTCACAGGGTTGTTATGAGAACATTAAAATGCCATACACCTAAATGACTACCTTGGATAGAGAAAAGCTGAGTTCACATCCTCTCCCATACACTTCCTTGACCTTGGGCATGCCATCTGACCTCGATAGCTTTAGTTTCCTCATGTATAAAAGAGAAGATAATAATAGCACTTACTTCACAGTGATGTGAAGAACAAATATGCGGAGGAATGTTCTGCAAACCTTACAGGCATGGTAGCCATTGTGTAAATGTGAGTTGTTAGTTCAGTTGAGATTTTAGTGGTAGACAGATAAAACGAAAAGCAAGCACCAGTTTAATTTCCTGATATTTTAAGGGCTGGTACTTCTATCTTATATATCCATACTGCTTTGTTTTTTAACTTTTCAGTCAGATATTTCTCCCCTAATCTGTGTGATATTTAAATAGGAAAGGAAGAGGTCCCATTTAGCTAAAATTTGCAGCTAGAAGGTAATTATCTTTTCTTTTGAAGTATCCTTTGTTTTGGGGACAGAGAGTCAACATTGAGCAGTGAGAATGTTCTTCCTATGAAGTTAGGTTTTTGTTTTTTTTTTTTTTTTAAACCAGTTGCATTAATTTTGATTATTTGCTAAATGAAGACAGACTTTAGAAATCAAAGATTTGCTGCTTAAAACATTTTGGGTCACTTTAAAAGGAAAATTTATTGTGGCAAAAATATTTTAAAGTTGTTTGGGTCATAATTATTTATTCTCCCGGTAATAATTAAGATCATTTTTACACACATACTTAAAGACTTCTGAATATTTGTTATGTTATTGGCTTTCTTTGTTGGATCTTGGTAAAAGTCATAGAACACATTGGAGTAATAATATGTCTTTGTTTTGTTTTGTCAGTTGTATTTTAAGATGACCAAGGTTAATCTAAATTCAATCTAGAATCTTATTTTTTAACATATTCTCCAAAAAGACTTTGTTAAAAAAAAAAATAACCTTCAATAAGTAGCACATTATATTAGTGAAAAAACTTAATATTTCTTAGATTACTGACTCAATGTACGAGAAGGAAGGATTAAAAGATAATTATCTCTAATGTTCCTTTATCCTGTCTTGTTTCTGTTACAGATTTCTTGGTGCCTATTGTTTCAAATGAACAATATGAGGTCACTCAGAACATAGGATTTGGGGATTTAAAGTTGGAAGGAACTTTAGAGATCCATATTGATCCAGAAGGGATCCATATAGTCATAGATTTCTTTCTTGAATGAAATTTGTAAAGAGATAATTTCCTAATATCAGATTCTTTTTAGCATCAAGATTGACACGTTAATAGATTAAAAATAATTTTATGCATCCAGAGAACAGATAGTTAAAAATATTAGTTGAATCAAATCAGCAAATACTATATGCTTAATGTTAGAAGGCACAAAAGGAACATAAAATATGATTACTAATGACTTGAGTGAATCAGTGTATTTTGGTTTTGGTTGTTTTGAAAAATTATTAGTTTATATGAACATTGGCTTTCTGTGAATGTGTTATTTAGTTTTGTACACCTTTATTCAATGAAATACCATTGCTTTCATCTATTTAGTTTGAATGCTCTTCTCCCAGGGTCCATGAATTAGAAAAAAATTTTTTTTTGATAACTATATCTCCATTGTAGTTTTATGCATTTAAAAACATTTTTGAGGGGTCTGTAGACCCTCATAAGAGGTCCAGACACACACAGAAGTTAAGAACTCATGTCTTAAGATGTAAAAAATGAGGAAACTTAAAATGTGTCTCTTTTCACATCCTTGTGCTGTGTCTTGCTACAGGAGATGGAGCAGTCAATGAACATGTTGAATTCTAACCATGAGCTGCCTGATGTTTCAGAGTTTATGACAAGACTCTTCTCTTCAAAATCCTCGAGCAAGTCCAGCAGTGGCAGCAGTAAGACAGGCAAAAGTGGGGCTGGCAAAAGGAGGTAGTCAGGTGGTCCAAAGCTGTCATTTGCACAAACATTCGACAACACTGGGTGGCATCCAAGTCTTGAGGGGAGAACTTCACAAAGCAACTACTGTAAACTTGAACCAACCTGGAAGTTGATCTCTTGCAACTGTTGTATGTGATGTAACTTTTTAGCTCATTTAAACTGTTTGATACTTGGTACGCTGAAGATAACCCAGATCCTATCCTTAATCATATGAGATCAACATCGATGTCACTGAATTAATTACAGTGCCCTGTAGAGAATGACATAAATAAACTAAATTATATGAAGTGCTATACATTATGTATAATAAAATAAGTCTTAATCCAGAGACACAGTGTCATCTATTTTTTGCTCTTTTATTAATGTTCCCTTATTTTTGCTAATGCAACTTTCCTGACTGCATGTGGTTTGGGCATGAAGCTTCATTCTTCTGAAAAGTGATGGGATTGGAGGAGAGAATGATTTGTTCAAATTTCAGCGATGTTTTTTGGTTAGGATATACAGTACTCTTGAGTATAAGAATAGATTCTTAGGGATACTGAATTATCTATGCAACTGTTTAAAATATGATAAACCCTCCCTGATTTAAGCTAGCATTAATAGCAGTGCTACTTAGTAGATTAAATGGAATCTTTTTGATACTATTTGAGATATGAATGTAGGTATCTGGGTAAATGTATATCAAAATTTAATCTGATAGTTACCTGCAGCTCACTTCAAAAGGAAAAATTTTGTTGATGCATTTTGTCTTTTTCTTTTTACACTGTCACTTCCGAATGCTTTCCTCCACTGCTTCACCAGTAGGACAGATATGTAATCAAGTAAAACAAATCAGTACACTGGCCATATTTGAAAATGTAATACCTCATTCTATGCTTTTGGTTAACTGTGTCTTTGCTCAGAGATTGAAGGCATGTTCACCAGAAGTTCTTTCAAGTTACAATTGGACACTGCATTCATCACAGTTATGAAGTCCTTAAAAATTATTTTTCTTTGTTGTTGTGATCAGTCTGTAAACTATCATCCTAGGTCTTTATTCATACACTTTTCTTTAGTTTCTCCAAATTCTTCATAGTATTTTTTTGTACAGTACTATTCCATTAGATTCTTCTTAAATGTGTGTATGTGTGTAAATTTATATACATACACACACATACATATCTCTATTGCATACATTTATAATATATCCCTCTTTGTACCAGTCCACTGCCTGACTTTATATGCCCACCTGTTGGTGGCTGTGACTGGGGCCACTTACCCATGTTTGGGGTCCCAGCCCGGATCCCACTGAGACAGACCGACCAGGAGGTTGAGGTGAAACAAGTCTCTTAATTTCTGCTCTCTAACCTCTGTGTATCTGTTACCCCCTTCCTGGGTTGGGAGGTCTGTCCCAGAGCCAGAGCGGTTAGGTCCTCAGAGATTGGTTCCCAGAGAATGAAGAAGGCGTGCCAAGCTTCCTGAGCACTAATGAGGGAAGTGTAGCATTAGCATTCTGACAAATGCCACCTCTTAGGGTTATGTCCTACCTCACTAATGGAGGCGTGGCATTAGCACTTGTGGCTAATGCCTGCCTCTCAGGGCCTCACCCCAACTCACTTAGCACTCGCTAGCACCTCCCCTCTCAAATCCCCAGTCCCTGGGCCCTGTTCCTTGGCAACTTACCCAGACCCCAACACCTCCTATAGCCCCATTTCATACTCACATTCCCCATCTCTATTAAAAAACAAAAAACAAATGTGCATAGTTGTCCAGCAAGACCCCAGATTGGCCATTCCAAAAGGTATAACTCTGATGCTCAAGTTTATCATCTCTGGTAGGAATTAGATCGTGTGTTTCATCTTCAATCTCTTGAACCAGTGATTTGTCATTGCAGTGATTAGAGCTCTAAATTCTTTAAAAGTTATTTCTTTTTCTTTAGGGTAATAGTATAAATTGTTCAAGTTCAGCTCACTTTGCTTTGCATCAGTTCATAGAAGTCATCCCAATTCCCTCTGAAATGGTCCATTTTGTCATTTCTTATGCCACAGTAATACATTTATTAACATTTATGAAATATTTGCTTAGTAAAACAGCTCCTTAATTTAATTTCCAGCTTTTAACTTATGAGGAACAAGCTGCTATACAGATTTTTGTCCTTAAAGAGTTTACATTCTACTTTGAGGGATGCAACATACTCATGGACATATATAGGCTATATATAAAATAAATGATCAGAAGAAGATACATGGAACATAGTAGAATCTGGAAGAGCTTTGAAGAAGGTGGCATTTGAACTGATCTTGGAAGGAATTAGAAAATTTCACGAGGCAATATGGAGGAAAAATCCAGGCACAGGGTCCTATCTGTATAAAGACATAGAAGGGGAAAATAGAGTGTGCATCTTAGTCTGGAACATGTTAAGTCTAGAAAGGTAGGCTGGTGCTAAAGTGTAAAAGACTTTAAATACCGAGCAGAGGAATTTGCATTTATCCTTGGCATTAGGGAGCCACTGGAACTTGTTAAACAGAGCAGAGATATGGTCAGAACTACCCTTTAGAAACATTCATTTGATAACTATTTGGGGGATGGATTAGAGAAAGGTGAAATTGGAAGCAAGGAGCCTATCCTCTATCTCCCCAAATAAGTGCTTTCATCCAATCCCTCCTTTCCTCTCCTTCCTTCCCCATCTTCTTTCTTCCCCTCTTCCCCCCTTTTCTCTGTCTTTGTCTCTCACACAGAGACCTAAGAGGTGAAAAAGAAAAAGAATGCCAGTAGTTGGGATACTCATAGAATGAGGCTTATAAGAATGCGCAGTATTTTAAAACTTCATCTCCGAGGTTTGCCATGTAGCTTCCCCTCTAGGCTCATTTTCTCAGGCCTTTCTCTTTACTTGCAAATGAGAGAGACTTACTTCTCTCAGGGTAAGGTTACTCAGAGGTAACCTTAAAAGATTGTGTAGCTTCTAATCTTATCATGAGCTCCCCTATGTTGTGTTCACTGCATATTGTTTAATCAATTGATACCAACTTTTTTTTTTGTGGCAATTGGGGTTAAGTGACTTGCCCAGGCTCACACAGTTAGGAAATGTTTAGTGTCTGAGACCACATTTGAACTCAGGTCCTCCTGACTTTAGGGCTGGTGCTCTATCCACTGCGGCACCTAGCCGCCTCCAATTAGCTTTTTTTAAACAACACATTTTCAAAATGCATGCAAAAGTAGTTTTCGACATCCTTGCAAAACCTTGTGGTCCAAATTTTTCTCCCTTCTTTTCTCCCACTCCCCTCCCCTAGACAGGAAGCAATTCAATATATTAAACATAAAATTTTCTATGCATATTTCACATTTATCATGAGAAATCAGATCAGAAAGGAAGAAAAATGAGGGGGAAAAAAAGCAAGAAAACAACAAAAGGTGAAAACACTATATTGTGATCCACATTCAGTCCCTCTAATCATCTTTCTCTCCACAAATCCATTGGAATTAGCCTGAATCCCCTCATTGTTGAAAAGAGCCACATCCTTCAGAATTGATCATCATAATCTTGCTTTTGCTCTGTACTATGATCTCTTGGTTCTACTCATTTCTCTTATTAAAAATTTATGTAAATCTCTCCAGGCCTTTCTGAAATCATCCTGCTGATCGTTTGTTATAGAACAATAATATTCCATTATACTCATGTACCATAATTCAGCTGTTTCCCAGTTTCCAGTTTCTAGCCAACACACAAAGGGCTGCTACAAACATTTTTGCATATGTGGATCCTTTTTCTTCTTTTAAGATTTCTTTGGGATACAGGCCCAGTAGAGACACTGCTGGATCAAAGGGTATACACAATTTGATAGCCCTTTGGCCATAGTTTCAAATTGTTCTCCAGAATACTTGGATCAGTTTACAACTCCACCAACAATACATTAATGTCCCAATTTTCCCACATTCCCTCCAACATTTATCTTTATCTTTTCCTGGCATTTTAACCAATCTAAGAGGTGTGTAATGGTATCTCAGAGTTCTCTTAATCTGCATTTTTGTAATCAATAGTGATTTAGAGCATTTTTTCATATGACTAGAAATGGCTTTAATTTTTTTTAAGCTTTTTATTTTCAAAACATATGCACGGATAATTTTTCAACATTGTTCCTTGCATAGTCTCGTGTTTCAGATTTTCCCCTCTTTCCTCCCATCCCCTCCCCTAGATCTTAAGCAATCCAATATGTTATACATGTTAAAATATGTTAAATCCAGTATGTGTAAAAATATTTACAAAATTTTCTTGAGGCATAAGAAAAATCAGATCAAAAAAGGAAAGACAATGAGTAAGAAAACAAAATGCAAGCAAACAACATCAAAAAGAGTAATGCCATGTTGTGTGAGAATGTTATTGTGATCCACATTCAGTTCCCATAGTCTTCTCTCTGGGTGCAGATGGCTCTCTTCACAATATCATTGGAACTATCCTGAATTATCTCATTGTTGGAAACAGCCACGTCCATCAGAATTGATCATCGTATAATTGTGTACAATGTTCTCTTGGTTCTACTCGCTTCACTTAGCATCAGTTCATGTAAATTTCTCCAGGCCTCTCTGAAATGATCTTGCTAATTATTTCTTACAGAACAATAATATTCCATAATATTATATACCATAACTTATTCATTCTCCAAATGATGGACATCCCCTCAGTTTCCAGTTTCTTAAATGGCTTGAATTTCTCTGAAAATTGTCTGTTCACATCTTTTGACCACTTATCAATTGGAAAATGGTCTGTATTCTTTTTCCTGTTGAGGCAATTGGAGTTAAGTGACTTGCTCAGGGTCACACAGCTAGGAAGTGTTAAGTGTCTGAGATAAAATTTGAACTCAAGTCCTCCTGACTTCAGGGCTGGTGCTCTATCTATTATACCAACTAGCTGCCCCTAAATGACCTGTATTCTCATAAATTTGAGTCAATTCTATATTTTAGAAATGAGGCCTTTATCAGAACCCTTAGATGTAAATTTTTTTTTCCAGTTTTCTGCTTGCCTATTAATCTTATCAATTTGCTTTTACAAAACAATACTTATTGAGAAGGTATAGCTTGAACAGAAGTTACAGAAACTATTCCCCCAAACCCGGGTGCAGTCTTCATTCTGCACACAATCAGTTGCCAGGAGATTGGGCTCATCCCTAAGTCACAGTGCCTAACATAGAGGACAAGTATGATTGGCCCTGAGAGGTTCTTTCCCTCCTCCCCCTCCCTTCAAAGTCCCAAACATTTACTTGTACAGTGTAACTAATGAACAGGTCATTCTTGTGCTTTTCTGGGCTAACTCCTGGCTGGACAGATTGTCTCTACTGCCTTGATGGGTCAGCCCAGTTGTTACTTAGGGTTGGCTTCTGAGCTATTGCTCTTACCACTTCTTACCAGCTATTAGACCTAGTTGCTGAGAGGATTTCTGATGATTTATCCAACTTTTCAAAGTTCACGAGGTTGTTTGTACCTTGGTGTATTTGTCTCCAAATATTCATTTACCTAGGATCTGAAAAGAATCAATATAAAAGGAAATAGGCATCATATGCTCAGGGGTGTAGATGGGGATGCTAATAATCACTGGTATTAATAGAGTGTCTTAAGATTTTCAGAATCCTTTACATTTGGTGTCTCATTTGATACACTAATCTTGTGAGAGATACTATTCTTTCTATCTTCACTTTATAGATGAGGAAGCTGAAGCTGAGGGGTTAAGTGACTTGCTCCCCCTTTTCCCACCCCCTCCCTCTCCATATATCCTTAGTGAGAGTCTAATGCAAGATGCAACCTTCGGTCTTCATGACACCAAGTCCAGTGCTCTAATCACTGTGATACCTAGTCAGTGCCATGTGTCACCCTCACCAAGATTAGAGTTACAGAGAAATGAGTTTAAGATTGTGCCCTTGACAAACTAGGCAATAACTATAGCAATTTAGTGTTTGATAAACCCAGACCGCAGCTTCTGGGATAAGTATTCACTATTTGACAAAAACTGCTGGGAAAATTGGAAAGTAGTGTGGAAGAAATTAGGGCTTGACCCACACCTAACACCACATACCAAGATAAGATCTAAATGGGTTCATGATTTAGACATAAAGAGTGATATTAAAAGCACATTAGAGAAACATAGGATAGTTTACTTCTCAGATCTGTGGAAATGGAATAAATTTATGTCCAAAGAAGAACTGGAACTTTTTTTTTTTAATTAAAGCTTTTTATTTGTATAACATATGTATGGGTAGTTCCCCAGCATTGATCTTTACAAAGCTCTCCATTACAACTTTTACCCCCAGTCCCCTCTCTTCCCTAGATGGCAGGAAGTCCACTACATGTCAATAATATTGAAATACTTGACAAGTTGTGCAAGAAAAATCCTATCTACAAGAAAAAAAAGAAAATCAGAGAAAGGAAACACAATGCAAGCAAACATCAATAGAGATCATGAAAATGTTACATTGTGGTCCATATTTCATATCCCTCTCTCTGGGTATATATGGTTTTCTTCAGTGATGAACTGGAACTCTTAATTGAACACCAGATAATTTTGACTATATTAAGTTAAAAAGTTTTTGTACAAATAAAACTAATGCACACAAGATTAGGCAGGAAGCAATAAATTGGGAAATCATCTTTACATTTAAGGGTTCTGATAAAGGCCTCATTTCTAAAATATATAGAGAATTGTCTCATGTATAAGAATTCAAGCCACTCTCCAATAGATAAATGGTCAAAGGATATGAACAGACAATTTTCAGATGATGAAATTAAAACCATTTCTAGTCACATGAAAAGTTGCTCCAAATCACTATTGATCAGAGAAATGCAAATTAAGACAACTCTGAGGTACCACTACACACCTGTCAGATTGGCTAAGATGACAGGAAAAGATAATGATTAATTTTGGAGGGGATGTGGGAAGGCTGGGACACTGATACATTGTTGGTAGAACTGTGAACGGATCCAACCATTCTGGAGAGCAATTTGGAGCTATGCTCAAAAAGTTATCAAACTGTGCATACCCTTTGACCCAGCAGTGTTTCTACTGGGCCTATATCCCAAAGAGATCTTAAAGGAGGGAAAGGGGTCCACATGTGCAAGAATGTTTGTGGCAGCCCTTTTTGTAGTGGCTAGAAACTGGAAACTGAATGGATGCCCACCAATTGGAGAGTGGCGGAATAAATTATGGTATATGAAGGGTATGGAATATTATTGCTCTGTAAGAAAAGACCAGCAGGATGATTTCAGAGAGGCCTGGAGAGACTTGCATGAACTGATCCTAAGTGAAATGAGCAGAACCAGGAGATCATTATATACGGCAACAACAAGACTATACGACGATTAATTCTGATGGACATAGCTCTCTGCAACAATGAAATGTCTCAAACCGGTTCCAATTGTTCACTGTAGAAAGCCATATGCACCCAGAGAGAGGGATGTGAAATGTGGACCACAACACAACATTTTCATGCTCTCTATTGATGTTTGCTTGCATTGTATTTCCTTTCTCAGATTTTTTTTTCTTGTAGATACGATTTTTCTTGCACAGCAAGATAAGTATGGAAATATGTATACATATATTTGATTTGTCATTAACATAATTAACATGTAGTGGATATCCTGTCATCTAGGGGAGGGGAGGAGGCTGGGGGGGAAAATTTGTAACAGAAAGCTTTGTAAGGGTCAATATTGAAGAATTACCCATACATATGTTATGCAAATAAAAAGCTTTAATTAAAAAAAAAAAATTGTGCCCTTGAACCTTTGTCTGAATACTCTGTTCCAGCTTAACCCTTCCTGTATAATCAGTACCTCTGAGCCCTTCTCCAATTGTAAAACCTTTTATTGTCACAAAATATAGGTCCTCTCCCCTTTCTGCCACCCGTTCCCCCAATTATATAAAATTGAAAGTAGGCTTCCCCAAAGTTACAAGTTTTGTGTTGAAACCCCCCCCAATGAATGTTTTGCATGTTTGATATGACCTACTAGAAAGGGCAAATCCTCTCATGCTGTAAATACTGAGCATTCACAGTCTATTTCCTTATTATACTTTTTAAAGAAATAACCCTAGGGAAGAATATTTTTTTTAGCTAAAGGATTTGTGGAGAAATTTGAAAAGTTGTAACTTTGTAATAAAAGATAAGAGGTTCTTGTTTAAGTCCTGAAGCCACAACTACTTCAGGAAATGGGCAAGAGAAGACCCAGCGGGGGAAAAGAAATGACAACATAACAGCCACAGCTGATCCTTTGGATCAGCCAGTGGAGAGAAAGGCAGAGGGAGCCAGTGGAGGAAAGACTTCCACTGAGTGATTTCCAGTTATCTTTGGATATCTTTGGAATTGGCTTGAATCACCTCATTGTTGAAAAGAGCCATCTCCATCAAAGTTGATCATCACATAATCTTGTTGCTGCGTACAATGATCTCCTAGTTCTGCTCATTTTTACTTAGCATCAGTTCATGTCTCTCCAGGCCTCTTTGAAATCATCCTGTTCATCATTTCTTACAGAACAATAAAATTCCATAGCATTTATATACCATAACTTATTCAGCCATTGTCCAACTGAAGGGCATCCACTAAGTTTCCAGTTTCTTGCCACTACAAAAGGAGCTGCTACAGACATTTTTGCGCATGTGGGTCCTTTTCTTTTCTTTATGATTTCCTTGGGATACAGACCTAGCAATGACATTTCTGGATCAGAGTATGCACAGTTTTATAGCCCTTTGGGCTTAGCTCCAAATTGAAGAGCTCACATTTTCTAAATGCTTGGTACACAGTGGATGCTTAATGTTTATTGATTCATTGACAGCTAATTGAATGATGACAATACATCTCATTTATTTAGTACTTTACAAACATCTCTTTTTATCTGCATAAAACCCTGAGAGGCAAATACTATAATCATCCCTATTTTACAGATTTGAAAGCTGAGATAGACAGAGGTTAAATGACTTGCCCAGCATCAGCTAATGTTTCAGGATAGATTTTAATTCAGGTGCTCCTGACTTCAGGTGTAGTATTCTACATGCCTCTTTGAAAGAGCTTTAAAGAGCTTTTAAATCTACTAGATTGTAGAGAAGAGATTTTCTATAGCTGGAAAATAGTTAAAATTAACAGTCAAAAAGTGAGGAGAGGAGCAGTTTTGTGTGATGCAAATGTTCCTGAATGAAAAACACCCAGAGAGAGAGGACTGTGGGAACTGAGTGTGAATCACAACATAGTATTTTCACTCTTTTTGTTGTTTGCTTGTATTTTGTTTTCTTTTTCATTTTTTTCCTTTTTGATCTGATTTTTTCTTGTGCAAAGGGATAATTGTATATATATATATGCATATACATACATATATGCATATATTGGATTTAACATAACATGTTTGGCATGTATTGGATTGCTTGCCATCTGGGGGAAGGGGTAGGAAGAAGGGGGGAAGTTTAGAGTGTAGGGTTTTGCAAGGGTC
Source organism: Myrmecobius fasciatus (assembly GCA_023553655.1). Lineage (NCBI taxonomy): Eukaryota > Metazoa > Chordata > Mammalia > Dasyuromorphia > Myrmecobiidae > Myrmecobius > Myrmecobius fasciatus. The sequence continues at coordinate 275,581 of JAJPUD010000285.1, forward strand.
AATGTTGAAAAATTATCCAGGCATATGTTTTGAAAATTAAAAGTTTTAATAAAAAAAAGGCACATTAAAAAAAGAAATAAAAAACTAATTTTTCATTTGTAGACCCTCTGAAAGGGTTTCAGAGATTCTGAACCACACTTTGAAAACTATTGAAATAGACCACACACTCCTCCATTAATTGCCAATGCATAGGCATAAAGACATGAGATGGAAGCCCAAATTCAGGGAAGAGTAAATATCATAGCTTGGCTGGAATGTAATATGTGGAGGAGAATTATGCAAAAGTAATATTTTTTTTAAAAGTCTAGAACTAGACTATGTAGGGTTTCACATGTTTGCTGAGTTCCTAATTGATCCCAGAAACCAAAAGGAAGCCACTGAATATTCTTAAGTGGAATAATGACATGATCATATTTGTGCTTTAGGAAGATTATTTTGGCAGTTATGGGGGCTGCAGATTCAAGAGAGGAGAGAGTGGAAGTGCACAGATTAATTAGATAGCTACTATAATAGTCCAAAGAAGAGATGATGAAAGCCTGAACTAGAGTAGTCATGTGAATAGATCAAAGGAGACAGAAGCCAGAGATAAAGTAGAAGTAAAGTCATCAAGATCAGGGAACTAACTGGCTGTGGAAACTGAAAGGGAAGAGTTGAATATAGCTCTGAATTTATAAATTTGAATAACTGGAAAGATGGTGATGCCCTCAGCAGAAATAGGAAGTTTGGAGGAGGAGAGGGTTTTTTGTTTTTGTTTTTGAGGAGATAGAAAGGGAATAACGACAGGTTGAGTTTGGGATACTTTTGAGACATCCAAGTTGAGATGTATAGATATGTAGATATATAGCTATAGATATATGCATATGTATATATGTATATACACATATATACACACATATATTTGGGAGTTAGGTAGAGAGAGACGATAACTCATAGGAGCAGATGAGATTACTAAGAACATGGTAAGAAAAGAGATGAGTTATTCTTCCTTAAGGGGTGAGACATAGCTGATCTAGTAAATGAGACTAGTAAGTAGAATAATCAGCAGGAGCAGAACCAGGAGAAAACAAATGTACCATTAGTTGATACAAAGAAAATAAGTTGGTATTTTTTCTTTCCTATCACTGAGCCTTAGTCCCCTGAGCCAATTAAATATTAAGAGCACTTTTAATACCTTCTTGGGAAAAACAAACAAACAAACAAACATAAAACTCCAAACTACTTAGACTATGTAGCAAATATTGCTCCTACTGTATGAATAGTGTAGACTGTTTTTGAGACATAGGCTAGGGAAGAAGAAGGAAGCTTATGATAGATTTTTTTTTTATTAGTAATATGATGCATCTGGAATCCTTTCTGAGGTCTGATATAAAAAAAAATAGCTGAGTATGATGTGCTCTGGGTAGTGAGGTTTTTTCCCCCTTTAAAGCTGAGTCTCTGGTCCATAATCCTATCAGGATTGGGGAAGGAGAGAGGGATTAGAGACATTCTGAAATCTCCCACTTCTTTCTCTTTCTCTTGGGTTTTTAGTTTTCCTGTTTGTAACTCAGAAAAACCCAGTGGCCAGGGTATTTGAGCCCACTTTCAGTATCTTCCTTCTAGTCTTTTCCTTACCTTGGGCAGTGCCATGGGTGCCATGAGAAGGCCACATCTCACTTTGTCCTTCTAGAAGCTGCCAAGAGCTCTCAGCAAAGGGGTAAAATGTCTTTAACTTTGATCCTGCATTCAGATTGTACTTTGCTTTGCCAGGGTCACAAAATGCTCAAGGAATCTTTTTTTTTTTTTTTTTTTGGTGACTATTTCAATACTGAAAAGCCCTTGGTCTGGAGTCACAGAACCTTATTACCTGTGTGACCTTGTCAAGACACTTAACTCTCTCAGGTACAAAATGAGGAAGTTAGACTAGATGATAACAATTGTACTCCATATGGCCTCAGGAAACCTCTTAACCAAGAAACTCATTTTGTGAAATTGTTTCAGTCTCAGTACTTTGATCCTCTGACTGGAGGGCTAAAGGGTGGAGTAAAGAATTCTTCCCAGAGCCTCTATTTAAATGGAAGCTAGCCATTTCTTCATTCCTTCCTTTGGACTGACTGCATTGTACCCCCACATTGGGTACCTTCCCTCACCACTTGTCACCCTCCTTTTGTGTGCTGTTTTTCTTCACTATATTATAAGCTCCTTGAGGTCAGGGACTATATTTTTCATATTTGTGTCCTCAGTGCTTAGGACAATACCTGGAACATAGTAGGCACTTAATAAATATTTATTGACTTTATTGAATTAAAGTTCTGGCTAGCTCTAAATTCACAATTCTCTTAAATGAATGGAGGAATAGAAGTTCTATTCTCTCTTTGACATGCAGAAAGTTAAATGCTTTCTGAAAGAAAGAATGAATATAATAGATAATGGCTATTGGATTTTCTGCTTGTTTGTTGCTTTGTTCCTTTAGGACAACATTGAAGTAATATATGCTTGAGTTGGGAAATAAAATCCTTGTAGTTTTCTTTCAGTTTATTCAGCTAGTCACATGATTTTATTTTCAGAATCACCCCCCCCCCCCATTCATTTGAACCAGTGAGGTAACCTATGTTTTCTTTGCCACTTGTTTAGTTTAATTGATGTCTTGCATGTTCCTAGGCTCATGATCTCCTGCCTAAAGGTGATACATGAATTTTTGGAGCTGCTTCTGGTGATGGTGGTGGGACTGAAATCCATGAGACTCTCTTGGCTGTCCTATTAAGGTAGACAGATCTGGAGTGGGTTTGTTTATTCTCTGTTTACATTCTGAAAGTCTAAAGACTTTGCATAAGTTTTGGAGATAGGAAAGGCAACATAATATAGTAAAAAGTGCACTAGATCCAGAGTCAGAAGACCTGGATTTCAATCTCATCTCCAATACTTACTAATGGTGTGAACATAGGCAAATAATACACTATCTTTGAGCTTTTGTTTCCTTATCTAAAAAACAGGCAAAGGCTCTCTTGCAAGGCTGTTGTGAGGATCAAATGAGATAATGTATGTAAAGTGCTTTGCAAACCTTAAAATTCCAGTTATTATTATCATAGACACTTGAGTTAGAAGAGACTTTAGAAATTATACTTATCATATGTAGAAATCTTCCCTGTACAATTTCTTTTCCCCTGTGGCAATTGGGGTTAAGTGACTTGCCCAGGGTCACACAGCTAGGAAGTGTCCGAGACAAGATTTGAACTCAGGTCCTCCTGACTTCAGGGCTGGTGCTCTATCCACTGCACCACCTAGCTGCCCCTGTAGTTTACACTATTCTGGGGTTTTTGTTTTGTTTTGTTTTGTTTTGAGGCAATTGGTACAATTTGTAATAGTAGGGTCATTCCACTTTTATTCAAGATCTTCACTGGTAGAAAACTCACTAACAAAGCAAGCCATTTCATTTTTTTGTACAACTCAAATTAGGAGGTTATTTCCATTTTCTTCTCTATAGCTACCGTCCATCGGGACTAATTCTGCCACCTAGTGTCACGTTGAATGTCTTCTTCTTCCACTTATTGTCAGATATTTGGAGGTAACTGTTTGCTAAGTCTTGTGTAAGCTAAACGTTCCAACTTCTTTTGATTGCTCTTCATATGACATGGTTTCAAGTTGTCTCCTTCTATTTGTCTTCTTCTGGACATTCTCTGATTTGTTGACATTCATCTTAAAGTGTGATTCATATTACTTAATGCAATGTTCTAGATGTGATCTGACTGGTAAAGAAAATAATGGTACTATTAGCTCTCTCATTTTGAATTATATATGTCTTTTAATATAGTTGGTAACCACATTTTGATAATTATATAGAAAATTGAGCATGATTCTTCATACATATGGTAAAAGGGGATTGTAAAGGACAAAAAAGGGATCCTGGAGGAAGGGAAGTTGTCATTTTATAGATGGACTCTCTCTTGTATGTGCCAGTGTGTGGAAAATAGGATTTAGGTTATCCCTACAGTGAGTATAGTGTTTCCTATGAGATCTAGGAATCTTCTAGTATCTGGAGCCCTTGTGGTTCTATGTCACCCCTGGACCCTTTCTTCTACTTTACTTTGACTCTGCCTGTGTATAATACCAAGGATATGTAAGAGATTTTCCTGCCTGAAGGAAGTATGGCCTGGGTCAAAGCTTCTTAAACTGGAGTTTACATAATTGAATGTGGAGCTTGCAAAATTATGATTTATTATCAGTAAATGTTTCATATATACCAATTTTATATAACTATCCAGTCACATAAAAATTTCTCAGGCAAAAAGGTATTGTGAATGGAAAAGTTTAAGAAACCACGACCTAGATGACCTTTTAAGGTCTCTTTCAATCCCAGCAATCTAATTTTTGGGAAGGAAGAATTCTATTGTGGAATCCCAGGAAATCCATTTCTCTCCATATTCTGGATATCTTGGAAGTTGCTATGAGCATTCTCCAAACAGTTTGGTACTTCCTAGTATGATGTGAGATTATGACTGGAAATTGGTCTAAAGCAAGGAAGGGGAAACTTTTTTCTGCTAAGTACCACTTGAATATTTATAGCATTATTTGCAGGCCATACAAAATTACCAATTTGTACAATTCAAGCAGTGAGAGGTTGCTGTCCATAGCTTTCAGCTCATCAATACCTGCAGTTTCCTTAGCAATTGACTTTGTGGGCCTTATGTGGCCTGCAAGCTGGACCTTCCTGACCCCTGGGATAGTGTGACCACTGACTGAAAATGGCACTGAAAACCTTGACTTTAACTCTGCTGGAGATGATCTTCCCTCTGTTATCCTATCAGTATATAGACCATCTCACCAGCTTCCTCATCCTCTACTTTACTCCTCTTCTATTCCTCTCCCACCAACATGGACACCCAAGCATTTATAAATTCTGAATTAAACTCAGAATTTATATTATTAATGCCAATAAAAATGGGGTAGGCATGAGGTCTACTTTACTGAAAAGCATAAGACTGACTCCAAGTCTGCTTGCATTAGGATATGGTTATAAATCATGAGAGGCAGCATGGCAATGGATAGATCAGTGGATTTGAAGTGAAGAAGACCTGAATTCAAATCCTGACTCATATACTTACTCGTTGTTTGATTTTGATTAAGCCACTTAACCTTTATGGGATTCCATTTCTTCATCTGTAAAAGAGAAAGTTGGGCTCAATAGCCCCTAAGGTCCCTTTTAGTTCCAAATCTATAATTTCATTTTTTTTTTTTTTTTTAGGGAAGGACAATTGGAGTTAAGGGACTTGTCCAGGGTCACATAGCTAGTAAGTGTCTGAGTCTGTTTTGAGTTCAGTCCTACCTGATTCCAGGGCCAGTGATCTATCCATTAGGTTGCACAATCATATAATACAAGCAAATATTTTTATGCTGCTTTAAAGTTTGCAAAATGCCTTACATAATAGCTTGTTTGATCCTCAGGACAACCCTGTGAGGTATTATTATTACCATTTGATGGATGGTGAAATTGAGACTGAGAAAGGTTAAATATCTTGCTCAACCTCACACAGCTAACAGGTGTCCTAGACAGGATTTGAACTCAGGTTTTCCTCACTCCAAGTCTAGCATTCTATCTACTGCACCACCTGTTTTATAATCTTATTGCTTATATAATGACAGTCCAAACATTACTGACAAGGACAAAGACAATGGCCTCTACATGTAGAATTTCACCAAACTGTAACACAAGGGCATTTCCTACAGTAGTTGGTGATATTTCCTCAGAAGCAAACTTGAGCTACAAAAAGGTAATTTTGGGGGGATGACGTGGTCCTGCAATTCACAAATGCAAAAGTATTTGACTAATAGTTAACTCCACTCAGTAGGATTCAGTCTATTTTCAATATTTTTTTTATAGTTTTGATTATAGGATCATGCTTCCAATAAGGATAGCCCTGGGAAGGAGTTCTACTTCTAGTTGTACAAAACATGCCATCTCTAGCATCATTTTGTCTTTGTTGGTTTTGATGGGAATGTTGGAAAGAGCAGGTCTTTTTTCCCATTCTTCTGGAATGGCTCAACCACTCAGCTTTGTGTTCATTACTTTATGCACTCATCCATCTCGGAATATGAGCTTAGTGGGTCAAGGGTTTATTTGTGTGCTTGGATGCTGATCCTGAAGTAAAAATGTGCTTAATGATGCTAAAACAAATGATTGCTAATGACTTGGCTTCTGTCATTTTAAGTTTTATAAATGGGATCTCAAGGAAGGGGACTTTTGGAAAGGAACAGTCATTAGCTTATCAACAGCTCTTTCCAGAGTGAGGTCTCCTTTTTGATAGACTAATTTGGTTCTCTTTTTGTTTTATTTTGCTTTGTGTGTGTGTATGTGTACATATATGTATATGTACACACATGCATGTACACATACATATACATACATATATGTGTGTGTATGTATATGTGTGTGTGTATATACATGGTGTTTCCCCCTCTAGAATTTTTTTGTAGAGATGGAGGAGAGAGTAAAGCTAATGACTGTACAGCTATCTCTCACTTAATCCAATTCACTTGCAAGTCATGACATCTTTCTGATATCATTGTTCTTATTTGGGAAAGGAAGGATAAGCAACAACTTGTAAACTCCTTTTGCATTTCCAGCAGTTAGCACTGTGTCAGCTTATGACAGGCATTTAATAAATGCTTGCTGATTGATTGATTGATGCTGGGTCCAAACCTTGGAGGATGTGTTTCAGATTTTTTTTTGGAGCTCTGGATATCTCACTTGATAGTATAAGGATGAGAATTGAGCTGGTAGATGCAGTTGATCAGTGGATAGATGCAAAAAGAATTTCTTCTTTTGGTATTAAGTTCTTGAAGCACAAAAAAAGGAATAGAAGATTAGGCCAGTCAACTTTGTTACTTCATTTACCAGATGTTTTAGGTTTCCCTATTAAAACATTAGATTGTTTCATTTTTGTTTAGGTATTACCAGCAGTTTGCCTGGTGCCTTGCACGTAGTAAGTGACTTATAAATGTATACTGAAATGATTTAAATATGTTTGAGAAAACAGATTACCTACATCCTCTTTTTGATTTTTAACTTTGCAAAACAGAAGGAAATGAAGAATTTTCTAAGAATGGGGTCAGCTCTGTGTATATTCTGCCTAGTAAAAAGCTTGACCAGCTCCATCTCTCTCCTCTCAGTAAAGACTACCTTGTTCAGTAGATGACAATATTGGGACTAAGGAAGTAGGCTACATAGAAGGTGGTTAGAATGTAGGACTTCAGGTCAGGAAGGTATAGTTTCAAAGCCTTCCTTAGACATTTGCTAGCTGGTTAACACATTTTTTTTTTTTTTTCTCATCTGTAAAATGAAGGATTTGGATTTAATGGCCTTTTAGCTCTAAATCTGTAATTCTTTAAGTCAGACAGCTGCCTAGACTGTCACATGGAAGAATGTGGAACAAGGGGTATGTTTTCATATGACTTTATATAAATACATATTATTTATAATATTAAAATATATTATCCAATGCATGTTGGCATTTAGCTGTATAAATTCAAATAAAGGCTCAAAGGCTTTTGTGGTCAATAATATAATGGGGATATGATTCTCAGATTTTCCTTAGGGCACACAAATACATTATCCTGGATCTGCAACGAGTGATCACATAACTAAGGTAGGGTAATAGGGACTTTATTCGAAGTATTAACATTCAGAGAGTTCTGACAATTCTTGCAGGCATTCAGCAGTCCAGAAAACTTGTAAGTTCCCTTAAGTATTCTCTCTCCTTCTGATGACTACAGGTAAGATCTTCTTCAACCTAACCTCTTCCCCCAAACTTTACATCCATCCTCCAAGGTGCTACAAACCTCTGGCTCCATTTTATGACACTTGATTCAGGAACAAAATTTGCTGGTTACTATGTGGTGGTGAGTGGGTGGGATTCTTATAGTGAAGAAGGTATACCATATATCTCAGAGCCAGGATCAGCTTTCAAGTTAACCTTAACTTCAAAACCACCTGCCTGCCTGAATAGGTAGAACCACTAGTTAATGATCTCTCAAGCAAGCTCATGGACACTTTTTATTTTTGACTTGCAATCAGCTACTATGCATTTGTTTGAATTTCTGTTTTGTTTTGTTTTTTTCTTCTCCGGGGCAAACATAACGATACAGTGTAAAAAGCAGTTAAAAACAAACAACTCACATTTTTTTTTTTGTTATAATTCCAGTTATTTACAGTGAATCCCTGAGATCTGGTAAGCTAAATTCCAGATCTTTAGCAGCAGAGATTTAAATACAGACTTCATAGTTACACTGAACCAAACATCAGCATGTCCTTTACAAGAAAATTACAATGGATAGATCACAGACGCTAAGGATGCTTACAAAATACTTGTTCAATCAAACACTGACCAAAATTATGCCCCCCTAAAAAAAATTTCCCCAAGCAATAATCTACCAAACCTGCGACCTACATAAGAACAAAAGCCAAAACATTAGCAACGAAACAACTTTTATCAAAGGACTAGAGGAAGTGGTACATCTTTTGCATTAAATACACACAGACTGGGAGTTTGGGGTTTGTAACACTTAAACTCTAAATCCAATGTCCTCCCCATTCCAGGATGGTGCTTTAATGTGGTGGAGGAAGATTTCTTGTTCTCGTGACTTAACAGGGCACCTATCAAGAAAGTCAGCTTTCCCCTTATTGATTACTTTTTGTTCTTTTATTTTGTTCATGCAAGTCAGCAAGTGTAGGCTTGCTGCCCTTTCATGAGAGCCACTGGGAAAGTCCCAGAGGCACAGATATCATAAAAAGCCAAAGGGGAGAGTGTGGGACTCTTGCTAAGAATTAACTCCTTAATCTCATGAAATACATACAAAAGAAATGCCACAGTCAGGTAAAATCTATGAAGTAAGTGGTTTGTCTTTATGCCTTCAGCTTCTTAGTACTAGGTTCCCCTCCTAGGTGAACTCTCCTTTCAGGCAACCAAAGACATCACTCTAGCTAAATTTATGAGAGATGTGAATCAGCAGTATTTGCTTTTTTCTTTATTCCTTCATTAGCTTTCTAAACTCTATGTTACTTTAATATTCTTTTAATATTTGGTCTTTCATTCCTACTACCTTCATCACCTTTTAAAAAAAATACTGTTCTTTGTATAATTGTCAATAGAATTGATGTAAAAAAGGCTAGCAGAGTATAATTAGAAGAATTTTGATGGGAAGAAGAAGGCCTGGGTTTGAATCTCACTTTAGACACTAGTATAAGTAGCAGCAGGTAATGATTTTCAGAAGGTGGGTTACTCTAGCTATGGAACTTGTCATTTAAGTTGAGTCTTAGCTTCAGTGTAAAATGGGAATAGTGATACTTGCACTACATACCTCATAGGATTATTGTGAGGAAAACACTTTGCAAACTTTAAATCATACTAGAAATGAGAGCTATTGTTCTTGGTGTTAAGCTGGAGATAATTTTAAAATAGTTTTAGTTTGATTTTTAATAACCTCAAATCTTTTCATTGAAATATGCATATTCTTTTTTTTCTTTGTTAGTATAGGTTATCACACTAAGTTTAAAGGGTGAATTTTTTACCTTTAACCACTAAAAACAGATTAAATGGGGTCCTCATCTCTATTTGCTTCTATATATATATATATTTTTTTTTTTTGCTGAGGCAATTGGGGTTAAGTGACTTGCCCAGGGTCACACAGCTGTTATGTGTCTGAGACCAGATTTGAACTCAGGTCCTCCTGACTTCAGGGCTGGTGCTCTATCCACTGCGCCACCTAGCTGCCCCTGCTTCTATATTTTTTAATTTAAGACATGAATTTGGACAGGGAGGGTTAATATTATTATTATGCCTAAGAGAGATTCATTGGTCACCTACAGGTGTAATTTGAGGGACAACAGTAAGAATCTTGCTCATCTCCAAATAATTTATTCAAATATTCATATACAGAAATGTCACCATTAGAACCTTTTTCTTTTAGAGATTTGTCCTCTTCTTGCTTAAAAACACTTAAAGAAAGTCTAACACTTAAAGTCATCTGCTCCTTGAGAAAAGAAACTGCCTTTTGGGTAGAGGGATTAGTATCTCCAGAGATTAGCAGTATTTCTGTTGCATAATAAGCACTTATCAAATGTTTATTGACTGATTGGTAGTATCTTGATGTGATTTAGTTAATGACTGCTTTCAGAGGAAAGTGGTACTCTCCTCATAAAATGGAACCAAAAGACTCCATTAATGGAGGCACTGAAAATAAATTTTTACTTCACAATTTTGTTTAGGATTACACCTGTGGGGAAGAGGGAAAGCAAGATTTATGAAGAAAGGCTAAAGGAATTGGGATTCTTTAGCCTGAGAAAGAGAAAGTTGAGAGAACTAGGAATAGTCTGTAGTTAACAAAGGGATATTGTACAGCTATTCTGAATCTTCACTAAGAGAAGAATAAGAATAAATGGTCTTAAAATGTAGCAAAAGGGGAGGGAGATGAAATAAATTTCTAAGGGCAAAGGATGATTAAAAATAGTTGGCATTTGTACAGTTCTTTAAAATTTGCAAAGCACTTTACATATGTAATTTCTTTTGAGTTTCACAAAATCCCTGTGAGGTAGTTAATAGTAATATTATTCTTATTTTACAGATAGGGAAACTGAGGCTTGGAAAGGTCTGGTGATTCTTCCAAAGTCACTAGTTAACTAGTTAAGTATTAAGGACAGGATTCAAACTCAGGTCTTCCTCACTCCAAGGCCATCTACCACAGCATGTTTCTTCATCAAACAACAAAAAAAAGTGGGATGGATAATTAGGGGACTTTTTAGTACCAAAGAATAGATCTTTCTCTTGGTATGCTAATTACTAAGTTGGAGGCTCTTATTAGCTGTAGAATTCAGATTTTTTTTTTTTTTAAAGCCAGTTGTGAAGAATTGAGGACCTGTTTGGTGGACCCAAAGAAATTAGTGTGTATCATGGAAAGGAAATGTAAAGTTTCATTTGGAAGATAAGAACATGAAGAAATAGCACAGTGCCAGGCACATTGTGGGCACACTATGAATAATCATTGATTGATTCATAAAGAAATACATTCTTATCAGGAAGTTAAACCCCACTCCAGTTTATAAGGACACTGACTTCTACTTCATCAGGTTTCACAGGTATGAGGTACTCATGATGTATACACATTGCACATAACCCTATGGAATGACCCAAAGGCAGATAATTACCATCTGATTCCTTTTGCTGCAGCAGATAAGTCATTTTGGCTCGATGGGTGCCCCTCCAATCAATGGTACATATCACAAGGGGTTCCTTCTCTTCCAAATGACTACTCACATCAGTGACCCCTCTGACAGTGGCCTAAATGCCTGGGCCAGCCCTCATTAGGACCAGAAGTGACCCATAGAGAGTTCCTTCCAATGTCAAGGCAGATGTCTCTGGGGCCTTTCTTCTCTTTAATTAGTTCTCAGGTACATAAAGTGACAGTTTTATTTCTGAAGTGAAAGAAAGAAAATGCTGTAGGCCCACCCCTTCTAGAAGGCCCTGTCTGCAATGGCTGCCACTTCACAGCAGCTCGCTGTGCCCTTGCCAATAGAGCCTCTCATCCACCTTTCTTTTTCTTCCACCGGCAGAGGAGCAGCATCTTAAAGGTCTTCCTGAAAGTTTTATTACAGAGAGCATAGCAGATGGGGTTGACAGTGCTGTTCACATAGCATAGCCAGTAGCCCAGGTGCCACAGGGTGACGGGGATGCACTTGCTACAGAAGGTAGACACCAGCACCATGATGTTATAGGGGGTCCACGTGATGATGAAAGCCAGCAGGATGGCACTCAGAGTCTGGGCAGCTTTCCTCTCCTTCACAAGGACCATCCTCTTCCTCTTGGTCATTTGGCTGCTGAGATTGGAATCCATGCCTTTTGTGGAAGGTTCCTTGGATACAGAGACTGAACAAGGCATAATTTTCACCTTATGACAGCCATTGTGGGTCTCCTGACTCCCATCAGCCTTCACTATCAACCGGAATTTGTAGGCCACACATTTTTGACTCTTGGGGCCCTGGATGGTGGTTGGGGATGAGACACGCTTCTTTGTCCGGTCGTCATCATTCGCAGGATTTCCTTTCACCCAAGCTTTCTTGGTCTCTTCAGCACTGAATTCCTGCTCCGGACTTTTTTTGGCCTGGCTCTTGTAGGCTGCTGGGGAGACTGGGTCAGCGACGGGCTTGTCTTCGTCTTCTGAGGAGGCATAACTGCTACAAGTGGTGAGCTGCTCTTCTCTGGCCCAGTCCCCGTTGGCACTGGCGCGCTGAGAGGGCCTTCCCGCGGCCGAGGTGCTCCTGCTTGAGGACGACCAGGAAGCCGGGCATCTTTCCTTCTTGGTCAAGGTTGGCTGCGGGCAGCTGAAGCAGGACTTAAGCAGGGATTTTTGTGGAGACTTGTTGGTCTCAAACTCAGCCACAGACACAGAGCCCTGGAGCTCGGCCAGATCCTTGGTGCGCTTCTCGGTTTCCCGGTAGATGCGGCAGTAGAGTATGGTCATGACAGACACTGGGATGTAGAAGGCAGCGATGGCAGTGCCAAAGGTGATGGTGGGTTCTGAGAGGAACTGGATCTGGCACTCCCCAGGAGGCACGGTTCTCTCCCCAACCAAATACTGCCAGCAGAGGATAGCTGGAGCCCACAAGATAAAAGAGATCACCCAGGCCAGACCAATCATGATCCCCGCCCGCTTGGGGGTACGCTTGGCCCTGTAGGTCAGAGGCCTGGTGATGGAGAAGTAGCGGTCAAAGCTGATCACCAGAAGGTTCATGACCGAAGCATTGCTCGCCACGTAGTCCAGGGCAAGCCATAGGTCACAGGCCAGGCTTCCCAGAGCCCAGTGCCCCATGAGGATATAGGTGGTGTAGAGATTCATAGAGAAGATCCCAATGATCAAATCAGCAAAGGCCAGGCTTAGCAGGTAATAGTTGTTGACCGTCTTGAGCTGGCTGTTGACTTTGAAAGACAGCATGACCAAAATGTTGCCTATAATGGTACCCAAGCTCACTATGGCTGTCACTGTTGCTATAGTGATGACTTCCCATAAACTGTGTCTTGTCAGAGGCTGGTGACTTACTGGCGTGCTGTTGGCAATGGTTTCATTGGGGTAAGGATCCTCTTCCATTCTGATTGGAATTTATATCAGGATCTTAGGTTCTTGACAGGTGACTTCCATGTGTCATTCATTCTCAGCTTCTCGGATATGACCTGGGCAGGGAGTAAAGGAGGGAGTGGGTTAGAAAGAAGGAGAGAGAGACAGAGAGAGAGACAGAGAGAGAGAGAGAGAGGGAGAGAAGGAGAGAAAGGAAAGAGAGGAGAGAAAGGAGAGAGAGGAGAGAAAGAAGAGAGAGGAGAAAAAGGAGAGAGAGACAGAGAGACACAAAGAGAGACAGACAGAGAGAGGGAGACAGAGAGAGGGAGGGAGAGAGAAAGAGAGAGAGATCATTAGCTTCATTCATTCATCAACACCAAGATTTTGCCATTCTCAACTTGTTTTATTTTATTTTTTTATTTTGTGACCAAGTTTCTGGAGTATTAAAAGCTTAGATATTAAAAGTTTCAGAGGCAGCTAGGTGGTGCAGGGATAGAGCACCAGCCATGAAGTCAGGAGGACCTGAGTTCAAATCTGGTCTCAGACACTTAACAGGTCCTAGCTGTGTGACCCTGGGCAAGTCACTTAACCCCAATGGATTCAGGAAAAAAAAAAGTTTCATATCCTTATTCTTCCTAGAGCTGGTGATACCTAAACACTATAGTCAGGTATGGGCTTGCTGACCTCAAGTGGTATCAGGAAATGAAGAAAGATAAGGAGAAAGGCAAAAGAGCAAGAGAAAAGAGAAGTGAGGAGGAAAGTGAGGGGGAAAAGGAGAGAAATTCATCAGATCATATAGTCTTCAAGGACAAGAGCCATTTCTTTACAAGTTTAGCCAAAATCCCTAGAAGGTTAAACTTTAAACAAAATTATAGTAGAAATGAAGTTTCTCTTCAGCACTTTCCCATCTATCCTTTTCTCTGAAATGCCTTCTCTCTAACCCCTTCACTTTCCAAGTACCCATCTTGCTCTATGACTTAACATTTCTCAAGGGATATTTGCATTTCAGTATGGGACTTTTTCCAAAGGAATGATTTCTTTTTTTAATTAAAGTTTTATATTTTCAAAATATATGCATAATTTTTAACATTCACCTTTGCAAAACTTTGTTTTCCAATTTTTTTTCTCTTTCCCTTTTCTTATCCCTTCCCTTACATGGCAAATTCTCATGCTGCACAAGAAAAATCAGGCCAAAAAGTAAAAAAAAATGGGAAAGAAAAAATGTAATCAATCAACAAAAAAGTGAAAATACTATGCTATGATCCACACTCAATTCCCACACTCCTTTCTCTGGGTACAGATGACGCTCTTCATCACTAGTCCATTGGAACTGGCCTGAATTATCTCACTGTTGAAACAAGCAATATGTCAGAATTCATCATCATATAATCTTTTTGCTGTGTATACTGTTCTTCTGGTCCTATTTACTTCACTTAGCATCAGTTCATGCAAGTCTCTCCAGGCCTCTCTGAAATCATCCTGCTGACCATTTCTTACAGAACAATAATATTCCATAACATTCATATACCACAATTTATTCAGCCACTCTCCAACTGATGGGCATCCACTCAGTAGGAATGAATTTTTAATGATGGAATTTCAGACACTTTGATACCCTTACAGGGTATGTGTGTGTGTATGTGTATTTTGTAAGGAGTTTTTGCCATTCTTCAAATCACAGCACCTAAACATTAACCTACAGCTGACCCCATCCTTATTATGAGGGTCCTTGTGACATCTTTTTTGATGATGATGATGATGATACTATGTTATAACTTTTAAGTTGGTGAAATGTTTATTTTTCCTTTCCCAAATTTTCTATTGGAAATTTCTATGTAGATGACTTATTGACACCCCATGCACAATATCTTTAAAACTATCTTGACTTTTCACTCTCTGTTAATGATACAACTTTTCTCCTAGACAAGACATCCAGGGTTAAAAGCATGGGATCACCGTTTTAGAGATAAAACGGAGCTCAGAGGTCATCTTCTCATTTTGTAAGTAAGAAAACTGAATCCCAAAGAAGTAAAATGTCTTACCTAAGATCATATAAATGTAAGTAAAAGTGGCAGGATTGGAATCCAGGTCCTCTTGACTCAAATTCTAGGATTCTCTCCATTGTTCTATGTTGTTCCCTACTGTGCAAACTAGTCTAACAGAATAATTATAATTAAAATAAAAAAGTTTGGAAACATTTGAGTTATTCTTGATTGTGCCATCTTTCTCTGCCTATTCCTTCCTAATCAATTCCCCAACAAAATGTCTTATGCCTGCTCTTTCCTTTCCATTCCTACTGCTATCTTTCTAACACAGGTCTCCATCACTGCACACTTGGATTATTGCAACAGGGTCCTAGTAGTTCACCTGATTTCTGCTTCTCTTTCCCTGAAGCTATTTTACTCACAGTTGTCACCTTGAATTCCCTGCAACACTATTTTCATCATGTCATATCTCTACTAAAAATAAAAATATTTACTTATATTCTTTTTTTATATAAAGCTTTTTATTTACAAAACATATGAGTGATTATTTACTTATATTCTTACAGAATAAAATTTAATCTCTATATTTTTTACTCTCCTGCATTATAAGGCTTTGATCCAATCTCCCCATCCAATCCCCTTTCTACTCAAATTTATCTCACAGAATTACAGAATTTGAGATTAAAAAACTAATTCAGCAACCATGTAGTCTAATCCATATGGGAAAGACCATGGGCTAACAAATGGTCACCTAGGCTCTGCTTGAAGACTTCCAAGGAAGGAATTCCATACCTTTGGAGACAAACCATTCCACTTTTGAATAGTTTTAATTGTTAGGAAGTTTTCCTTGACATTAAATCCAAATTGTTCTTTTGGTAATTTCTGCAAAGATTTGCAAATTTTGCAAAACCTCTGTTTTAATATGGCCCTACTCCCTATCATTCCATGAATATTTACCATGCTTATTATTGTTCTTATATCTTCATTCTTATGCTGAACTTTGAGGAGTATCTCTAATCTTGCCTCCTCTATAAAGTCTTCCTTCATAACTCCAGTCATTATCAATCTCCCTTTTCTCTGATTTTTTTTTTACTGACAATAAACTATGACATTCACACACCATAATTTGTTCAGCTGTTCTCCCATCATTGGGTATTCACTTTGATTCAACATGGTTTCTTATTTTGTTTTTGTTAACAAATGCTGGTAAAAATAGTTTGGTGTGTGAACTTTCTGCCTTTGGCCTCCTTAGATTATATATGTAGTGAGATTTCTGGGTCAAAAGATGAACTATTCAGGGATTTATTTTACATAATTTCAAATTATTTCTCAGAACAGCTAGATCAGTTCACAGCTCTTATGTGTGTGCATGTTCTCTCTCTATATATATTTATACACACATTTATATGTGTGATTATAGATTATTAGAACTGAAAGCAACTCTAGAAATCATAGACACATATGATCAGAGGTTTAGAGATGGAAGGGACTTCAGAAGCTATTTCAATTCTCATATAAGGAAACTGAAACCCAGAGAAATAAAACGACTTTCCCAAGTATATATAGTCAATAGCAGACATGGGACTAGAATCTAGGTCTCTTGATTTTCATTGTAGGTGGTACAGTAGATAGAGTACTGAACCTGGAATCAGGAAGACCCATATTTCTGAATTAAAATCTGGCTTCAGACACTTACTAGATGTGTAACCCATGGCAAGTCACTTAAATAATTGTTTGTTTCTGATCCTCATCTATAAAATTATCTGGAGAAGGAAGTGACAAACTACTTCAGTATCTTCACCAAGAAAACCCCAAATGGAATCATGGAGAGTCAGGTATGTTGGCAAAACAGCCGTTTTTTTTTTTTTTTTACAGTCAGGACTATGAATTCAAATTTTCACTTCTACCACTTTCTGTGAGAGCATGAGCAAGCCATTTAATCTCTATGAGTCTTAGTTTGCTCAGCTATAAAATGGAGATAACAATATCTTTATTTCCTATCTTACAGGGTTGTTCTGAGACTTAAATGAAATAATATGTACAAAGTGATTTGAAAACTTTAAAATACTATACAAATGTTAGCTATTACTAGGGATAGGGATTGGACCCATAATTCACTGACAACTCCTCAGCGAGGAAATTCTATCTTCTAGTGCAGGGTGGTATCTTCTCTGAAACTTATTTGTCATTGAGAAGTTAAGTATTTTGCTCAGGGTCACACAGCCAGTATGTACCTGAGGCAAGAGTTGAAACTAGATATTTCTGAATCCATGACCAGCTTTATATCCATTATACCAAACTACTTTTTTCCTATTGTTAGTAAAAGTGTGTGGTGCTGTCCATGGTAGGAAAATCACTTTATAGTCATGAAAAAAATAATTATATAACATGACTTGGATTTGGAAATCATACATTTAAGCAAATTAGACCGATTGATTTCCAAAGTTTCTTCCAGATCTATTATTCCAATCAGGAAACAAAGTACCAGAGTGATGTGATTTGCCCTGTGTCATAAAATGATGTTGGTGGGACTTGTACCCAGGTCTACAAGAATAATACATGCCCCCAAACTGTTTACACTTACTGTCTGTGTGACTTCAGACAAATTATTTGTCTTCCCTTGACTTGAGTTTCTTCATCTGTGAAATGAGGGGATTGGATTAGATGGCCCCTGAGATATTTTCAGATCTAGATCTATGATCCCAAGTACTTATCTGAACACTATATTTTTTCCAGTACATAGCGCAGGACTCTTAACAGCAGGAGCTTAACAAATTGAATAGAATTACATTGAATTTCTTCTTGTCTAGCTTGTTGCTCTTCCTGAGTGATGATTCATCTTTTGTAAGCTCACATTATAATTGATGGCTGCAAATTCATTTCTAGCTTGCCTGCATTAGCAGAAAAGTAATAACAATCTTATTTTTGCCCCCACTATTGATTTGCCACGAAAAGACCTTGCAGAGGTGATTTTTTCTGTGCCTCCAACGTTGGCTGATTGTTTCTTTGTTGTCAGTAAATTGCTGTGCACCAAGTTCATTTCTTCTTTGGTTGCTTAGCATAAGAAAACATGTGACTTCTTGGGTTGTTCATAAAATTGTGTTGTGACCTTCTGTTTTTTGAAGGAGCTTTCAAGCTTTTCTGGTTTTAAATCTTTTCTCTTCACTGCTTTCTGTAAGTAACTATTGAAGGAAATTTTAGTAACTCTCACAGCCAAGAAGTATAATAACATTTTCTTTTTTTCAATCAATGACTTTTAAAAAATTGATTTAGTATTTTATTTTTGCCCAATTATTTGTAAAAACTGATTTTTAACATTCATTTTTAATACTTCCAAGTTTTAAAGTTATGTCCCTTTCTCCTCACCACTCTTCTTGAAGAAAAAATATAGAAGGCTTCACAAATTTGCATCTCTTCTTTATATAGGGCCATGCTAATCTCTATATCATTACAATTTTGGTATATGTGCTGCTGAAGCAAGCATGACATCAGGATTTTTTCATCAGAATCAGTTTATGATATTAGATAGAGGATGCTAATGAGCAGTTAGCTATTGAAGGATAGACCAAAGAAAAGAATCCCAATTTTGTAGGACTTACATTTGATATCGGGAGGAACTAAGGGAATATGTTAATGTAGGAGGAGTTTGTCATTGCCTTTTTATGAAATCTTTAAAAAAATTATACGATCCTCTCTGACTAATAATAGGCCTAATGCTACCTGGAGGCAGAGAGAAAGAGATAAAATGACTTTTGAGAGTTTCTGTATGCCATAGTATTCAATTAAATATATTTCAACCAGTATTTATTAAATTTTTTTTTGTATGCAGCAATGTTCTAGGTGCTATCAGGGATATGATATTGTTCCTGACTGTAAGAGGTATGTGGTTTTACTACAGTTTTAGTAAGAAAGGACATTAAGAACAGAACTGGGACTTCAGTATTATTTCCCATGTTAGAAAGTATTTATTCTTCCTAATGACAACCAGGAGTGTTTTCTTTGCAATTCTTTGGAATTAGAATTTATAGTTATGCAAATTCAATTCAGTTCTGCTCTATTCAACAAATATCAAGTACCTATTAATTTGGGGTACTAGGCTTTCATGTGGGACCATTGGGTGGCATGGTAGATAGAACATTGGAATTGGAATCAGGAAGACTTATCTTCTTGAATTCAAATCTGGCCTCCAATATGTACTAGTTGTAGGACCCTAGACAAGTCATTTAACCAACCCTATTTATTTCTTATCTATAAAATGGGAGAAGAAAATGGCAAACTACTTTGTCAAGAAAATTTCAAATGGAGTCCCAGAGATTTGGACATAATGGAAAATGACTGAACAACACAAATGCTTTTATACAGTTGTAGAGAAGCACGATTTGGAAAGAACTTCCAAAAGTTTATTACTGTATTTTCTGGATCTTGCTTTATCAGTTGTCAGTATTATCTTCATATCCATATCAGGGACTTGCTATAAAGAATATGGTGGGAGAAGGTGTGTTAAAATGGCAATAGAGTTTTAAAAATAATTTTATTGATTTTTTTATCTTTATGTCACAGTCATTTCACATGCAACTTCTAAGTAGATCTCTATCTTATGATGAAAGAAAACTAGATTGAATCTTAATCACAGCTGGAAGCCAAACTCTTTATTGATTTCATTTGAGTCAGAAGACTTGTCTGAAATATACAGAAAAAGCACAGTATACTGGAAAAAATGCTAGCTTTAAAATCAGAAGGAAAAAGGTTCAAATCTCTACTTTGCTATTTATTACACATGACTTAACCTCTGTAGGCCACAATTTCCTTATCTGTAAAATGAAAGGGTTCAACTAGATGAACTTTGAGGTATCTCCCAGATCAAAAGCCATGATCTCAAGGTCAAGAATATATTTCTAATCTGTTAGAAAGCAGCATTATAATATTTCTAATGAGTAACAAATATTCTTTGATACCCCTCTTCCCTCAAGAACTTTTACATTTAATTGATAGTAGTCATCTTGAGGACAGGAACTATATTTTGTTCTGTATTCTCAGTGTTCAACACTGCACATTGGTGGTTATTAAATGATTTTATTGTACCGAATTGAACTCAGAATGAACCAAGTGGCAATGATGCTTTTGTATCTCAGTATCTAGTGTGCTGTTGAAAAAATTAGGCCCAATCTCTGCTACCACTGACTAGTTCTATGATCATAGGTAAGTTAATATCTCATTCCCCATTTTATAATGGGGATATTTCCTATATATTTCACAGAATGGTTTCCAGTCTCAAATGAAAGAATATGAATATGCTTTGAAAAAGCATAATATTAATAAAACAAATGATTACTAGAAGAATTTTTTTTATTTATTAATACTTTTTATTTGCAAAACATATGTATGGGTAATTCTTCAACATTAACCCTTACAAAGCTTTCTGTTACAGATTTTCCCCCCTACTCCCCACCCCTCCCCTAGATGGCAGGATATCCACTACATGCTAATTATGTTAAAATACTTGACAAATCAAATATATGTATACTTATTTCCACACATCATTTTTGTGCAGGAGACATCTTATCTGCAAGAAAGAATAATCAAATAAAGGAAATACAATGCAAGCAAACATCAATAGAGAGCATGAAAATGATATGTTGTGGTCCACATTTCACATCCCTTTCTGTGGGTGTATATGGCTTTCTTCACTGAACAATTGGAACTGGTTTGAAGCATTTCATTGATGAAAAGAGCCATGTCCATCAGAATTGATCATCATATAGTATTGTTGTTGCCGTGAATAATGATCTGGTTCTGCTCACTTCACTCAGCATCAGTTCATGCAAGTCTCTCCAGGCCTCTCTGAAATCATCTTGCTGGTCGTTTCTCACAGAATAATAATATTCCATAACATTCATATGCCATAATTTATTCAGCCACTCTCCAATTGATGGGCATCCTTTCAGTTTCCAGTTTCTAGCCACTACAAAAAGAGCTGCCATAAACATTCTTGCACATGTGGGGCCCTTTCCCTCCTTTAAGATTTCTTTGGGATATAAGCCCAATAGAAACACTGCTGGGTCAAAGGGTATGCACAGTTTGATAACTTTTTGAGCATAGTTCCAAATTGCTCTCCAGAATGGCTGGATCCGTTCACAGTTCCACCAACAATGCATCAGTGTCCCAGTCTTCCCACATCCCCTCCAACACCTGTCATTATCCTTTCCTGTCATTTTAGCTAATCTGACAGGTGTGTAGTGGTACCTCAGAGTTGTCTTAATTTGCATTTCTCTGATCAATAGTGATTTGGAGCAACTTTTCATCTGACTATAAATAGTTTTGATTTCATCATCTGAAAATTGTTCATATCCTTTGACCATTTATCAATTGGAGAATGGCTTGAATTCTTATAAATATGAGACAATTATCTATATATCTTAGAGATGAGACCTTTATCAAAACCCTTAAATGTAAAGATGATTTCCCAATTTGATGCTTCCCTCCTAATCTTGTCTGCATTAGTTTTGTTTGTACAGAAACTTTTTAACTTAATATAATCAAAATTATCTATCTGGTGTTCAATTAAGAGTTCCAGATCTACTAGAAGAAATTCTTACTGCTGATAATACCATAAAATACAGTTTGCAAAGTTTAGTAAATCCTTTTTATTTACTGTAAATTTCCTATTTTCCACAATTACTTCTTTTAGCTATCTCTGATTATATGGACATTGTCTTTGATTCTTCTGCATTGTTGAACTATCTTAGAAAATAGCTGGATATCCTATTTGCCTCCACTTTTGACTACCTCCCCCCAAATGCTTAATGAATGACTCAGAATTATGGAAGTTTATCCTAATCATTTGGTGGAATTCATTAAATCTTGTCCTTCCTAGGAGGACAAGATTAGTTCTTCTTAGGGCCTAGCATGGCTATTGATTTCCCCTGATTTCCACCAGGACAAAAGTTGGAGATCATCATTATAATAAGATGCCACTCATATCACAATCATCTCTTCTTTTGGGGTATCTCATATATTAGAACACATGAGGAAATGTGGTTCTATCCTTTGTAATGAATCCAGGAACCCAGAGAGAGATCCAGAAGAGAGAGACAAACTGTGGAAGGTTAAGAACAAAACACAGAGGATTGAAGGTGAAAGGGAGACCCTGAAGCCTTTGAGGCTATTTTAGCCTTCTCTACCTAAGCTGAGTAGAATCCAAACTTAGTCCCATCTGAAACTTCCTAGAGAAAATAAGCTACAGAAGAATGATTTTTGAGTATCTGTGTAGTTCTCTCTGAGACAAAGAACACCATAGCTCAGCCTAAACCTTCCCTAATCTTGATTGGAAATACAACCTGAAAGTGATCCAATCCTAACAGCTTTTAAACCCAGATCTAGTTTCCCAGAGTAATCCTGTGGCTTTTCAAGCAGGGTCAGAGGATCAGCAGTGGTCTCAGCCAACCTTTAGGAGAAAGGCCCCAGGAAAAAAATGTGGTCTGAGCAGTCCCTGAAACCTATAGTAAAAGCCTAGTACAGGATAAGCTTTTGACCCCCAGCAATATGGGGGAAGGACCTTAGGCAGAACCTGTAACAGGAGAGAGTCCCAAAAGAATAGTAACCTCTCAACAAATCCATGTAAAGCATAGAGAAAAAAGTGTCTTGTTCAAAGATACTGCAAGAGTACCTGGAGAAAATGAGAGATACAGAATAAAAAAGCTAAGGACAAAAGAAAGGCAAGAAACACTGACAAAGTAAAAAAGCAGAAGACCTCATTTAAGGATTGAAGGCTTTGAAAATTAGTATAGGCTATACTTTAACTCAATAATTGACAACAAGAAATATGAAAACAAAGCCAAAAGATTGAGGGGGAAAAAACAAAAGAAAATATAAGAAATATGTTAAAGAGAATCTTAAAATTACTGAAGTTTCAGGAAATTATGATCAGAAAAAACATGAATATCATATTTCAGTACATTATAAATGAAAACCATTAAAAAGTCTTAGAATCAAAGGACAAATTGAAAAAGGAAAGAATCTACTGGTCACCTCCGGGGAAAAAAAAGAAAATTCTCAGGCCATCATAGCTGAAATCTAGCATCTCTAAATACAAGAAAAAATAATTCAAGTAGAGAGAGAGAGAGAGAGAGAGAGACAGACAGACAGACAGACAGACAGACAGACAGAGTCAGAGAGACAGAAAGGGAAAGAGAGAAAATTTAAATACCAAGGAGCCACAATGAGGACTATACAAGATTTAGCAGCTGCTACTTCAAAGAAAGAAACTTGGAACATACTCCCAAAGACCTATCTTGGGGGCAACTAAGCACCAGTGTGAATAAAGAACTAGCCCTAGAAGTCAAGAGAACCTGAGTCCAAATGTGACCTCAAATCTTTAATATCTGTATGACCTTGGGCAAATCAGTTAATATTGATTGCTTAAATAAAAAAAAGAATAACCTATCTTGGCAAAACTATGCATAATTCTATTGGGGAAGAATGGTACTTTAGTGGAACAGAAGATGTCCAAGTTTGGATTACAAGAATCCAAGATTTCCAATAATGAAAGATCCATAACTAAGGGGACATTTTGAAAGGGAAATGCAGACAGCAAGAGAAAGGCACACGTATTTGTTTAATTGAAAGGGAAAATGTCCCTTTCATGGATATGCTTATCTATTAATATAGAGATAATTAACAAACATCTTTTAACATTTTTAATTTTTAAATTATTTTTAATATTTTTGAGGATCATAGAGAAAAGTTAAAATGACAAAAATCATGTTCTAATGGTCTTAGAAAAAAGACAAAAATGGTAGGAACAGAGAGTACATTGGGGAGGAGAGGGGAGTTACTACTGCATCATAAAGGTATATAAAATGAAAAGTATATAGAAGAAGGGGTATAGCATAGGACTTCACTTCCATCTAATTCAAATAAAGGAAAATTGAACATGTACACAAATATTGGGATAGAAATACATTAAACTAAATAATAAAATAGAAGGGGATTGGGATAAGAAAAAAATCTGAGATTTGGGGTTATTTAAAGAGATGAGCAACTACTGAGAGGAAATTGACATTTCACTTTTAAAATAACAAGTGTCAGATGAACTCCTTCTCTTCTTTCTACTATCTGCTTTTTTTAAAGAGGGAGATGGAAGCAAAATTGAACATGGGTCAGTTGAGCCAGTGTAATAAAAGTGACAACACTACCTAAATTAATTGACTTATTTGGTTCTAGAAAATTTACTTATTCAGAACCAGAAAAAAAGTGAAATTCATCTAGAAAAACAAAAGATAAAGAATCTCAAGGGTAATAGTGGATTAAGTAGGAAGGAAGGGGAGCTATCAGAAGCAAATGATACTACAAACACTGCAAGAGTACCTACAGGTACTTATCTTATAGTACTACAAAGCAGTAAGCTTTAAAATAATTTGGTACTGGTTTAAAAAAAAGTGAGATTGATTGAATGGAACAAATTACATATACAAAATATAAACGTGAATAAGGACAATTATATACTATTTAAGATGCCTATTGGGGCAAGAAAGATTCATCATTTGACAGAAGTGCTAAGAAAACTGGGAAGCAGTCCAGCAGAAAGTTAGGTTTAGACTAATGCCTCATATCATATGCCAGAATAAATTCTAAATGAACCTGTGATTTAGATATATAAAGTCACATAAATAAATTAGAGGAGCAAGATATTTTCTTTCATCTCTATGGATGGGGGAAGAGTTCATGATTTAACAAATCGACAGCAAAGATAAGATAGAAACCAGATGTAATGAATGATTTTGATTATATAAAATTAGAATATTTTTGCATAATCTAATGTAATAAAAGGAAAAAAAGAGAAAGGAAACAGATAACTGAGAAAAAATTGTTGCAATAATTTTATCTGATAATGTCATCATTTCCAAGATAGATATAAGGAACTGATTCAAATTTATGACTAAATCCCATTTCCCGAGAGATAAATGGTCAATAAATATGAATAGGCAATTTTCTTTTTCTTTTTTTTTTTAGTTTTACTGTCTATTTCTTTTTTTTTAAATTTTATTTTATTTGCATAACATATGTGTGGGTAATTCTTCAACAATAACCCTTACATAGCTTTCCGTTACAAATTTTTCCCCCCAACTCCCCACCCCTCCCCTAGATGGCAGGATATCCACTACATGTTAATTATGTTAAAATATTGGCAAATCGAATATATGTATACATATTTCCAAACTTATCATTGTTGTGCAAGAAAAATCTTATCTACACAAACGATATATCAGATAAAGGAAACACAATGTAAGCAAACATCAATCAAGGAGTATGAGAATGTTATGTTGTGGTCCACATTTTGCATCCCTCTCTCTGGGTGTATATGGCTTTCTTCAGTGAACAATTGGAGGTGGTTTGAAACATTTCATTGTTGAAGAGAGCCATGTCCATCAGAATTGATCGTCATATAGTACTGTTGTTGCCGTGTATAATGATCTCCTGGTTCTGCTCATTTCACTCAGCATCAGTTCATGTAAGTCTCTCCAGGCTTCTCTGAAATCATCTTGCTGGTCATTTCTTACAGAACAATAATATTCCATAATATTCATATACCATAATTTATTCAGCCATTCTCCAATTGAAGGGCATCTGAATAGGCAATTTTCAAAGGAAGAAATCCAAACTATTAAGAGTCATATAAAAATTCTCTAAATCAGTAATTGGAGAAATGTGAATTACAGCACCTTTGAGATTACTCAAAAATCTTACATCTATCACATCAGAAAGATAATAAAAGAGGTAAATGACAAATATTGGAGTGATTGTAGGAAAATAGATACACTGGTGCCCTTGCCCTGTTGGTATGATTGTGAATTTAGCCATTCTGGAAAGCAATCTGGAACTATGTTCAGAAAGTTATAAAAATTGTTTGTGCCCTTTGACCTAGATATACCACTATTAAGCATATTTCCCCTAAAGAAATCAAAGAATAAGGAAAAGGATTTATTTGTACAAAAGCACTATCAGTCACTCTTTTCATGGTAGTTAACAATTGGAACTAAATGTATTTGTGTGGGATTCTCCAATTGGGGAATGGCTGGATGAATTATGGTATAAGAATATAATAGAATATGACAATACCACAAGAAACGATGAATTGGCAATTTCAGAAGAAATCAGAAAGACCTTTATGAATTGATGCAGAGTGAAATGACCAGAACTGGGTGAATGATCTGTACAATAGTAACAACATCAGAGAAAATCAACTTTGAAGCACTTTAGAATATTTATCAAAACAATGATAAACCACAAGTTCAAAAAAAGTGAAAAATACCACTTACATTCTTATTGAAGAAATGAGGAACTTAAAATGCAGACAGAAACATCTTTGGACCTGGCTAACAACAATTTGTCTTGTCAAATTATGCATTAATCTCTTAATTTATTTATAAATTTGCTCAATAGAGGAATAAAAGGATTTAAATAATAAAAAAAGAACTGGCAAATATGCCAAGGAAAACAAAAATAAAGGGAAAGCTCCTGTCTATTCAAAAATATTTATGCCACCATTGTTTGTGGTAGCAAAGAACCAAAAAAAGTGGGTATCTATTTATTGGGGAATCATCAAACTAATTGTGGTTTCTTAGTGTAATAATATTGCTGCACAATAAGACAATACAAAAATGAAGATTTCAGAGAAACTTGGGAAGCCTTTAATGAACTAATGCAAAATAAAATATAAGTAGAACAAAGAAAACATTTACATGATGGCTAAAATAATGTAAAAGAAAACAACATTGAAACATCAAAACTCTGATCAATGCCATGTATAATCTAGACTTCAGAGGACTGGAAGAGAAACATGATTCTTATCTCTTGCCATAATGTGGTACAATGTTCAATGAAGCATATGGAGTATGAATTTTACTCTTTTGGGGATTATTTTAACTTAATCAGACTTTATTACAAAGAAGCATTCTATGGGGCAAAAAGAGTTTCACTAGGAAGTGATAGCAATGTTAAAAGAAAAAGCTCCAATAAAGTATTAGAAAGATATCAAAATTGATTAATACAATGGCTAATTTTGACTTCAGAGGACTTGCCTACAAAGCATGGCTTTCTCTTCTAGACTAAGAGGTGATAGATCCCAGCTCTGAAATGAGCTGTGCATCATGACTAAACTTAGCCAACATGCCAGTTTGTTTTATTTATCTGTAGTCATAAAGAAAGTTCTATTGAGGATGAAGTGAATGAGTGGAGTAACAATACAGGAAGGATGAGATGGTGCCCATCAATTAAAAAATGGTTGAATGAGTTATGGTCTATGAATGTGACATATTATTACTATGATGTAAGAAATGGTAAGGGGGACAGTTTCAAAGAAACATGGGAAGACTTGGGTGAACTGATTCAATGTGAAGTGATGACAGGCTGACAGCTTATACAATTACAAAATTGCAAGGAGAATTCTACAAGAAAAAAAATAATAAAATTTTTGTTTTTTTAAAGAGAGAAATATGAGGGAAGTTGCCAATATTTCATCCTTACCCTATTCAAATACAAAAGAAATATTTAAATTCTGAAATTGGCTTGTGGTTATTAGAAATCAGCTTAAAACCATTTCCTGAAGGCCTATAGAGGAGGAAAGATCAAAGTCATTCCCCTGTAGTTTTTTTAGGGGCAATATATTGCCCTTAGTCTTATTAGTTCTTTTTCATCAAACACAAACACACTGAATGCATGGAATGTACTAGGAATTACAGGGATTACTATTTGGATTCCTAGACAATAGACTGAGCTCAACTGGCAGGTCTAAAAGTTTTTCCTAATAGACCCCAAAGTAATTGCTGATGTCCTGCCCCTATTTTTGTTATACTTCTTTTCCTCTAGTTTTTAGGCATTTTTGTGGGAAATAGGGTCCAAATGGAAGTAGTACAAATTTTTCTCTTTTTAGGAATTTCCAATTCACTTCAACTAATAACTTATTAACTGTCCACTAGCATTGTACATAACATTGTGCTAGGGCTTGGGGAAACCAAAACTGTTCCTACTCTCAAGATTTTTATATTCTTTATTATCATTATGTCATCCTTCTTTCTAGTCATTTCAGATCTATTAGGAAATTAGAAATAGGTTCTCCTTGCAAAAAGGTTAAACATTTCTGGTTTATTGAATTTTAAGGAAACATTATCTTTTCATTTTAGTGTTGAAAGTTACCTTATAGCTTGGTTACCCTCATTTTAACTGTTTACCTAAAGTAACTGTTAGGTAAATAAATAGCCTCCTGCTGAGCAGTAGATTATTGAATTGCTGGGTAACTGAGTAGCACAAGAGACAGCAACACAATGAGTGAGAATCAAGAAAGGACTAGCAGACTACTGGCTGTAGAGTTGGATAGCAGGTTTGGCTGGGCTACTGGCCCGGTCAGTGATTACCAATACCCACCAGAAGAAGGATGTTGAACTGGAGCTTGGTGAAAAAGTTCCCTATCTCCTTTGACTTGATATTAAGAAATATTGCTAGTGCTTCTTTGCAAAGGTCTTTTAGTACCTTTGCCTATCTTTTCTTTGTAAGGGTAAAGATTCATAACAGAAGAGAATTCTTTAAAGAACTCAGCAAATAAGCTAAAATACAAAAGTTCAAAGGTAAAGCAC
Organism: Myrmecobius fasciatus; assembly: GCA_023553655.1. Taxonomy (NCBI): domain Eukaryota; kingdom Metazoa; phylum Chordata; class Mammalia; order Dasyuromorphia; family Myrmecobiidae; genus Myrmecobius; species Myrmecobius fasciatus. The sequence continues at coordinate 304,274 of JAJPUD010000285.1, forward strand.
AAGAGCACTTACATCTGAGTAGCACAAATGGTTCCAGGTATTTCTGGTAAAAATCTAAATTTCCAATTTCTTCCACTCTCTTCTATTTTTCTAAAAATAGAAGGGAGATTGACTATCCAAGTCAATCAGTGGCCCAGGTGGGAGCATAAGTCATAAATTATGACTTATTTCTGGAATTCATTTGTCCCCAGACTGTCTACTCATTTGGTAGTAAGCTGCTAGTTTAAGGCTGGGAGATGGCCAAGTGCATTAGTGTATGCCTGGATGAATGAGATGGCCTAATTTAACCTTAACAGTGCCAGCTGGTGCCTTGCCTAGCTAGCCAGAGAATTCTGAGCAGCTACAGTGAGATGGAAAATCATGGTTTCTTCTTAGAAAAGCAAATAAAAAAATTTACAGATTTGATTTCATCTTGTAGTCAAGGGCAAATAGAAATATAATTTTACAGGACATTTAATAATTTTAATCGACAGTATTCATGATGAGCATAAGCAAAAAGGCCACTGTGAAGACAATTGATAGCTTATATCATCTATTATTTAAAGAAACTCTATGAAGAACTAGACAGATTCTTTAAATCAAATTAATTTATATCCTGATACTTGGTGCTGTAGATTAAAAAGGAAAAAAAAATGAGAAAGAAAGAAAATACTAGCAAACAACAACAAAAAGGGTAAAAATACTATGTTGTGATCCACACTCAGTCCCCACAAACCTTTCTCTGGGTACAGATGGGTCTCTTCATCATAAGAATGTCACAATTTATAATGGAAAGTCAATCTAGTAGCAAAGTGATCTCAATAGTGAGAGAATGAGAATGTAACTCTTTTTCCAAAGAAAAATCATCTTAAGGAAGCACATATATATATTTTTAGTTATCATTATCTTAAGTTCCAAAAGCAACCAGGAGAAAAAAAAGAACATATATTTGCATCATTACAAAATTCTTTATAGCTGGGAAAAGGTAAGGCATAGAGTGAAGTTAGAAACAATCTTGGGAGCTTGAGGAAGAGTTTTTGAACTTCAGAAAATCCTGAGGGTACTTCATTCAACAATATTCTCCAAATATTTAATTCCTGCTCTATGTAGACCACGATAGTAGTTACTACTGGTAATAGAAAGAGATGTTCATCCTTGTGTTCAGAGAACTTACAGTTTTCCGTATAGGGGATAAACTATAGAGTATAATGCACCATAATGCATAAATACAAAGGAAAAGTGTAAACTAAAAGTGTGTGAGAATTGTTAAGGTTGTGATATACAGAAAAGGTTTTATGGACAAAGTAGCATTTGATACCACAAAAATGATGTATTTTTATACATATTTTTTTCCCTTTCTTTGAACTTTTTGTGGATGGTGGTATATCTGGCTGAACTGGGATGAAGTTTAGTAACTTTTTAAGGCACAGCCAATAAACATTAAGTGCTTACTATGTGCCAAACCTGAGTCAGGAAGACTCATTTTTTTATTAAAACTTTTTATTTGCAAAACATGTGCATGGGTAATTTTTCAACATTGACCCTTGCAAAGCTTTCTGTTACAAATTTTCCCTCCTTCCCCCTACCCCTCCCCTAGATGGCAGGAAGTCTAATACATGTTAACAATGTTAAAATACTTGACAAATTGAATATGTGTATACATATTTATACAGTTATCTTGCTATACAAGAAAAATCAGATCTACAAGAAAAAAAAAAAAACAAAAAAAAACAAAACCTGAGAAGGAAAACATAATGCAAGCAAACACCAATAGAGAGCGTGAAAATGCTATGTTGTGGTCCACACTCAGATCCCAGAGGCCTCTCCCTGGGTATATATGGTTTTCTTCATCACTGAACAATGGGAACTGATTTGAAACTTCTCATTGCTGAAGAGAACTATGTCCATCAGAATTGATCATCATATAGTCTTCTTGTTGCCATGTATAATAATCTCCTGGTTCTGCTCATTTCACTCAGCATCAGTTCATGCAAGTCTCTCCAGATCTCTCTGAAATCATCCTGCTAGTCATTTTTTACAGAACAATAATATCCCATGACATTTATATACCATAGTTTTTTCAGCCATTTTCTAATTGATGGGCATCCATTCAGTTTCCAATTTCTAGCCCCTACACAAAGGGCTGCCACAAACATTCTTGCACATGTGGGGCCCTTTCTTTCCTTTAAAATCTCTTTGGGATATAGGCCCAATAGAAACACTGCTGGGTCAAAGAGTATGCACAGTTTGATAACTTTTTGAGCATAGTTCCAAATTACTCTTCAGAATGGTTGGATTCGTTCAGACTCATTTTTCTGAATTTAAATCTGGCCTCAGACATTTACTAGCTATTTGACTTTGGGCAAGCCTCTTCACCAACTCTGTTTGTCTTAGCTCCTCATATGTAAAATGAACTGAAGAAGGAAATGGCCAACTTAGAAAACCCCAAGTGGAATCATGAAGAATTGGACACAACTGAAAAACAACTAAATAACATGTGCCAAATGCTGAAATAAGGGCTAGGAATATAAACTAAAAAAGATAGTGCCTGTCTTCATGTAGCTTATAGTCTAATTGAAGAAGATATCATACAAAAAGAACTTGAAAAGAGCAGTGAAGGAACCCAGCATGGGGGAGGGATAGGAAAGTCCAAAGGAGTGCAGCCCAGTTAGAAATAAAGAAATGGCTGCCAAGAGCCTCCCTAAATGAATGCTTTGTAGGACCTTGTTTGCCCAGAGGGGTAGAGGATACTGATAAGATCTTCAAGTACAAAGTTGATTTGATCTTGCAGGATGATGAGGTTCCTAGGAGCATAATAGAGAGATGTTCAAAGGAGTATAGCCAAATTGCTTTTCAGAATGGTTGGAACAGTTTATAATTACAACAGTATATTCATAAATCTGTTCTTCCAAAACTTATCTAATAATTTTCTTTTTTGTAATGTTTGTCATGTTTGTCAATTTTATGAGTATGAGATAGAACCTCAGATTTGTTTCATTTTGTATTTCTCTGATTATTAGTGATTTGGAGCATTTTATTTTTACCCAGATGTTTGCTGATAGCTTGGTTTTCTTCCTTTGAGAAATTTCTGTTCAGAGTTTTTCTATTGAGAAATGGCTCTTATTCTAATAAATTTATATCATTTCTATATATGTATCTTGAGTATCAGAACTTTATTAAGAGAAATTTGCTGCAAAGATTTTCCCCAGTTAACTGCTTCCCTTCTAACTGTACTGATTTTATGAAATACTTTTTCAATTTTATATAATCAAAATTGTCTAATCTCTTATGGTCATTTCTATTTCTTATTTAGTAAAGAATTTCTCCCACCCTTGGTTGTGAAAGGCATCCCCCTTCCCTTCTCTTGTAATTTGTTTACCTTTCAAATCTAGATCATATATCCATTTGGAATTTATTGATATAGATAAATATGAAATCATTTAATCTGCCATTTGTAAAATGAGGATAATAGTATTTACTTCAAAAGGTTGTGAGGATCAAATGAAAAAAGTATATAGAAAAGTGCTTTGTAAAATGTAAGGAACTGTACAAATTGGCTGTTATTTTTTTCCTTCTCTATACTTCACAAACCACTCATATTTTTTCCAATGTTTTCTTCCTTTATTCCAGTCTCTAAAGTGACGCTGACTCCTATAGATTAACCCTTGTTCCATAATCACAATCTTCCTACCCCTCCCTCCAACTGTCTGAGGTTTCTTTCCCCATCACTGTCACAATGCCCATTCTCAACAGAACTTTTACTAGATCATACCAATCCCTCAAGCTCAGCACTTGATTCTTGTTGTTTTTCTGCTCCTGGAGACTCTCCTTTCCTAATTTTCCTCCTATCCATGTAACTGCTCCTTCCCAGTCTCCTGTGCTCTCTATCACTTTGCAAATGTGGATCTATGCCAATATTCTATTCTGGACTTCCTTTACTTTTCTCTTTATATCCACTTTACAATCCAATTAGATTGACTTTCTTACTCTTCCGTATATATTACTACATCTGTTTCTGAGCCTTTGCACTAATTAAAACTATTCCCCATATCTGGAAGTTACAGCTTTCCCACCATTGCCTCTGTTGTTGTTCAGTCATGTCTAACTCTTTGTGACACCATTTGAGGTCACATACTGGTGTTTGCCATTTCCAGCTCATTTTACAGATAAGGAAACTGAGGTCAATAGGGCTAAGTGACTTGCCCAGGATTAGTGTCTGAGGCTGGATTTGAACTCAGTGTTCTATGCACTGCACCATCTTGCTGTCTCTTGAACCCTTTTAATATTTTTAGTTCATGTCCACGAAACCTTTCTTGATCCCTTCCCTGCATCCAGGGGGTTGTGTTCTCCCTCCAAATAACTTTGTAGTTACTTTGTATATACCTACATATGTATTTGTTATTTTTCCCCACAAGAATATATGTCCTTGAGAACTGGCAGCAGCTTACTTTTCTCTTTGTATCCTTAAAACCTATCAGAGTCCCTGGGTTACAGTGCCTAGCACAAAAATGTTTGTTGAATAATGTAGGTGCTTAATAAATACTTTAAGAGTACCTGATTGGCTACTTCAGTTCACCAGAGGAACTTTTCTTTGCAACACCTTAATATTAATGAGACTATTTCTTTCACAAAGCTCTGCAATCAGTAAAGGAAGGGTTTGTTAGGTAAAACCAGCAGCAGCTGACACTTTGGCCAAAGCAAAAGGTAGCCACAGTTCAGGTGGCTGATTGATACCTCAGGATTGCATAAACCTCCTTTTTCATTTGTGTATTATTTTTGTTTATAAGCTGCCATAATGATACCCCCTTTGTCTTTTGTGATAAAAAATATCAGTCTGAACAGTAGATCAAATAATTATTCCTCACCAAGTCAAACCACAATAACTTCCCCCATGTGTCATGAAGCAGAGATAAATATCAAGCTTGATAGAAAAAGAAAACTGGATGTGATAAATCCTAGCAATTGTGATGACAGAATGCTTCAAAAATATGTGGGAAAAAAAAGCAATCTGGAATTGATCAATAGGAAAAGTAGTCAATAAAGAGATAGAACCAAGAAAACATTAATTAGAATCCCTAAAAACTAATTTAAAATGTCAGGAGTTCATGGGAGTAACAGTTTAAGTGAATGGAAGTAAGAATCTTGAAGCCACTAAAAAAAGTTACTGCAGTTTTGTAGACTGTTGCTATTGTTCAGTCATATTAGATTCTTCATTTGGGGTTTTCTTGGCAAAGATACTGGAAGGGTTTGCTATTTTTTTCTCCTGCTCATTTTGCAGGTGAAGAAGCAGAGTTAAATAACTTCTTTAGGGTCACATAGCTAGTAAATGTCTAGGCTAGATCTGAACTCAGAAAGGTAAAAGTCTTCTTGACTCCAGCCCCAATATTCTATGCAATGCATTATCTACCTGTATCAAAATTTGTAGGAAGCAGGAGCAGAAAGGAAAAGGCCTTATTTTGGAGTTGAAATATGATGAAAGAAAAATGGGAAAGATTATTACCCACATTTCAAAAAAAGTTTTGGGCTACTATGTCATAAAACCTCTTCTAATTCCCATAAGTGGAACTCCTTAGTCCTTAAAGGTACAATTCTAAGGCCAAAGTTCTGGGGAAAACTACTTCTAGGGAATGTCTTTTTTTTCATTTCTGGTGATCCCTTTATATTAGTTTGGGGAAAAGTCCTGTGGATTTGTAACCTGAGAGCCCAACTTAGGAAAAAACCAACTTATTCCTAAGGGTTAGTGATAGGTCTAATATAGGGACAGGAAAGAAGGAAAAGGGGAGGCAGCTTTACACAGTGTTAACAGTAAAGAGCAGGCGACCATATTGATTTACTTTTTGCATTTCCAACAGTTATCAGTGTTCTTCTGCACATAATTAAATACTTAATACATACTTTTTATTTCATTCATTCACTGCCTGAATTTAAGAAGCAGAGGCAATTGAGTTAAAAAGTTCCAAGTTCTCTGTTGTGTGGAATTCAAATAATTTTAACCTTTTTGCATCTCAAGTTTCCTTATCTGTAAAATGGGTAAGTTGGCAGCTAGGTGGCACAGGGGATATTACTGGGCCTGGAGTCAGGAAGATCCGAGTTCAAATTTAGCCTCAGACACTTACTAGCCTTGTCATCCTGGTTACACAAGCAAGTCACTTAACTTGGTTTGCCTCACTGGCACTAAGCCAGAGAAAAGCAATTCATGCTTTGGAGATATCGTACATCAGTTCTAGAAGAGGTGAAAAGGTAGTGCCTCAGTCTGAGAGGCAATGAATGGAAAGAAATGGAAGAATGGAGCAAAAATTGCGCTGTTCCAACTGAGAATAGTTATAACCATTCTAAAGTGAAAGGGGGAAGGAAAGGGAGGAAAATAACGGGTTTACAGCATCTCCAAAGCAACCACATCATGAATTGCTTTGCCCTGGCTTAGAGTTCTTCTCCAAACTCCTCTACAATTCCGGACCTTTTCACTCCTCGATTCCCCAACTATATTAGTGCTTCTGTACCCAACTCTCCACCCTCCTTATCTCCTCCCCAGCCTCCTACTGTCTCACGTTGGCATGACACCCTCAGGCTCATTTCGTGGTATCCTTCCAACCATCAACACCTATTTCTACCTCTTCTAATCAGAGGGAAAAGGGAGAGGTGAAGGTGGGCCCAAAGGCAGGTGTGTGGGCCCACCTCGCCCCAGTGTAGAGTACTGACCTCCACTCCCAAGTGTCAACACCCCTTTCCCCTTGAGGAAGACCTCTCCAGTGCTGTCCTCCTTCCCTTCTATCCCCACCACCGCAGCTCTTAACTCCAACCCCAGTGTTCTTCCCACTCCCGAACTCCCCGGTTCTAGATTAGCTGACCCTGTGGTCCCCGATTAGTTAGAGGGCGGACCCCGGCCCGAGCTCAGTTCCCAGCTCCGCACGCGGTCGGTCGGTTTCCGGCAGGGGCCGCGCTCTCACAGGGCGGCGGCGCCGGGAGCGGGGCGGGCCGGGCCGCCGGTTCCTCTCTTTCCCCACCTCCCTCTGTCACCGGGCCTAGGCTGCGGCGGCAGCGAAGGAAGATGCAGGCGGAACGCGGGGCCCGGGGAGGCCGGGGACGGCGGCGGCCAGAGCGGGACCGGGACCGGCCGGGTCAGGGACCTGAGCTGGGACCCGGCGCGGCTGCAAGAGGCGGCGGCGACGGAGGCGGCGGAAGCCGAGAAGGATGGGACCGAAACCGAGGCCGAGGCCG
>JAJPUD010000285.1:311870-347301 GCA_023553655.1 Myrmecobius fasciatus
GTGTGTGTGTGTGTGTGTGTGTGTATTTATGTGTGTATGACGCACGGTAGAAGTGAGGCGGTGGAGAATGTGAGCACGTGTTTGCTGGAGTTGGGTAGGACTGGACTCCCGGGGTGAAGCTCCGGAGAGGGGCAGCCAGCAGCCACCTGTCTCTTCGTCTCAGATATGGAATGGCGGTGGGAGAGGGATGGATTGGGGCACTTTTGGGAGCTGAGTATGTGTGCACCGTGGGCATCCTTCATAAAGAATGGATGTTAGAAAGGGCGAATGATGACTTGTTTAAATTTAGTTAGTTTGAGAACAGACTACAGTATGTTCCTAGCCTCAAGGGAGAGGAGTTGAACCTCTGCTTTGGTGGATGGAGCTCCCAGGTGAGGAAACTATAAATCAGCCACCTGCCCTGGAATCCACACTCTTAGAGAATTCTCTCCAGGAGCACTGATAAATTATGAATGGGGTCACATCGTGAGGATATACCAAAAGTGGCACTTGAACTCAAGTGTAACTGACTCTGTGGCAAGCGTTCTACCTGCTATGCTAAGTTGCCTTTGTATCTTTTATAGCCATTCCATTCTGAAATGATGGATCTCTTGCATAGCCTTACTGTGGATAAATCACTATTTTAAAAAGTAACAGTTGCCTTTCTCTTCTTTCTTTTCTTATTTCTCGGACCACTAGGGAAACATGGTGGCACAATTTGCTGATACATAAGAATGGGAAGGTGTCTAGAGAGATACATTTTAGCTACATACTTTTGTAGTCTAAAACGTAATGCTTAGATTCAATTCAACAAACGTTTATTAAATTTTTATTCTGTGCAAGTCAGTGCTCGGTTAATACTCCCCCCCCCAAAAAAAAAATAACAGCAATAACAAAATCTCCAAAGCAAACAAACAAAAAACCCCTGCCTTCAAAAAGCTTATATTCTATTGGGGATACATATACAGACATTAGTAAATACAAAGTATGTAAAGATGATATGAAATAATTTCAAGAAGAAGAACACTAAAGGGTAGGAGAGTGGAATAGGAAAAGTCTGTTGTAAGAAAATGGCATTTGATCTGTGCTGTGGAAAAGCTAGAGTTTCTAAGCTGTAGAAATGAGCTAGAGAGTGCCTTCCAGATATAGGGGAACATTTATAAAAAGGCAAGGAGTGAGAGATGGAGTGCCATGATAGTGAACAGTAAATAGGACAGTTTCACTGGATCTCCCCATGTATGTTGGGAGATAGATTATGATGGACTTTAAATGGTAAGCAAAGGATTTTATTTTTAATTTTTTACTGGAGACAACAGATAATTACTGATTTTTTTTTGGTGTAACACGGGAAATAACAGATGTGAATTTTAGGAATATCAATTTGACAGTTGTGTAGAGCAGAGCATCTTAAACTTTTTCCAATCATGACCCATTTTCCCCTGAGAAATTTTTATATGACCCCAGATATATAAGTATATAAAATGCTTACTAATAATAAATTATGGTGGATAGAGCACCAGTCCTGAAGTCACGAGGACCCGAGTTCAAATTTGGTCTCAGACACTTAATATTTCCTAGCTGTGTGACTCTGAGCAAGTCACTTAACCTCAATTGCCTCAGCAAAAAGCAAAAAAAAAAATTAATAAATCATGATTTTGAGGCTCCACATTCAATTATGAAACCCCATATGGGGTGGCAATCTACAGTTTAAGAAGCTGGGATATAGAGGATGAATTGGAGAGAAAAGAGATTAGAAGCAAGGACATTAACAAAGAGTATTTTTCCCATTAATAATTTTCTGACCTAGGATTAAAGTTAATTATTAAAGGGGGCTGAGATGTTGTGGAGAATTCAGATATTAACTTTGTTAGTTGCTATTGTGACCATGAGCAAATCATGCCTCTCTACCTTTCATCTTCTAAATGAAGGGGTTAGAGTAACTAGATGGATGGCCACTATAGTCTTTTGGACTTGAAAATCTGTAAGTCCATGAACATTGTGTCCTGGATCTTTCTGCTATTTTATCTGGAATACTTCAGTCTGATGGACTATTGGCATATGGGAAATAACCTTTACTGAGCAAGTTGCTAGTCCATTATTAGACACTTACCTAGAGAACAAAAAAATCTAGTATTAGAACTGAATTGCTTATGAGTTTTTTCTTGTTGATTATTTTCATTTTGGAGATAAAAAGAAACACTACAGTTAAAATATATAATGGGAATAAAAATATCTTAAGTATTTTTATTAAAATTTCATAGTAAGGAGAAGCAGTATGGTAAAATGAGTAAAGATCTGTTTTCAGTCAGAAAGATATGATTTCAAGTTCTGCATCTGAATGAATGAGCAAGTTACTTCCTCTAATATTCTAGGCAACTCCAAGGCCATAGGTTGTAAAATAGTTGCTGATCTGCATTGATAGGAGTGTGTCACAGTGAAAAAACAGGTCTAGTTTGTGAAAAAAAATCTCTCAACTCAGTGTACTGCAAATTCCAACTTTGAAAAATTTTTTCCCCCCCTAATTATAGCTGGCACTTGGTTTTTGACATGAGGATCCAGATAGTGATGCCTTTTCTTCCCCTGCTCCAAACAATAGTTATTCATTGTATATTTAATCAGAATTAAAAGCAAGAGGTTTTCTGGTTATTAAGAATATAATTTCTCCCTTTTTGCCAACTTCATTATTCTTCATTATTGCAGCCAAGTAGAAATGGACATGCTATGAAAGGATAGTCACAGAAAACTAAAACTTTTCATTGCACTCTCCAAGACATAGGAACTTTGGTGACATACTTACAAGATAAGAGAACATTAGCTTAAATATGGTAGAAGAGAATTGTTTTTAGTTTAGCTTCATATAGTAATGTTGGTACCTGTGTGGTAAAATTAAGATAATGTTGTTCAACACCATAACCCTGGGAGGTAGGTGCTATTATTATTCCCATTTTATAGTCAAAGGAAATGAAGCAGTTAGCAATTAAGTGCCCAGTGCCACATAAGTAACTAGTATATATGTCTGAGGCCAGGTTTGAAATGAAATCTTCCTGATTCCAGGCCTCATGCTCTATTCATTGTACCACCTAGCTATTTCAAGTACCTCATTTCCTTTATAGATGAGAAAATCCTAACTCCATAAGAATATGTGACTTGCTCATGGTAGTACTTCTAGTTTTTGCCAGATCTGAGCATGGAACTCGGGTCTCTTGACTCTAAATCTTGTGATTTAAAAAAAAAAATTTTTTTTGCTATAGAATAGATAATTTTGCCTGTGATACACATATGTGCATGTGCCATACACAATTATAAAATCACTGTATACAGTCACATTATAGAGGCAGGAAGATAGTCTAGGTTCCAGTTCTTCCTCTGTCATACATTGAGTATGATATCCCTGATACCCACTCTGCAACTTTTAGTTTTAGAAAGCTATCTTCTCTGTGTTGGTAGAGAGGGATCTCCCTATATGGATGAAATGACAGTCATGGTAAAAAACAAAAAAAATATAGATTAAGGTATATTTTGTTTTAAATTATTTCTTCTGTAAGGGAGACTGGGAAATTCTTTTAATTTCAGACTATTCCAAAATAGTAGGAGATTTTCTAGTAGATTCTGTGATTAGACTTGATGCTGTTTCCAACTGAAAAAGTTCAGATTTCTCTATAGAAAATTCCCGGTTGATTTCTAGGGATTCTTTGACTCTGACCATATCCAAATGTTAATAAAAAAAAAAAATCTTTCAATATTGTTAGTTGGATATGTTGTATTTTTATTTTTTTTTGTAAAAGTGTTTTCCAGTTACAGATATACCTTTAAAAATTAGAGTTGAAAAAAAAATGAAACTTGAATAACAGTTTCTGTTTTTTAAAAAAGTTCTTTTTCTTAAAAAAATAGTAAGTTTGGTGATCCATTTTAGGGCAAGGATATAGACAGAAGTTCTGGAGTTATTCTTTGTTTATAGTTCCATTTTTTGTTAGCAAAATCTGCTGTTTTGATTTTTTAAAGTGGAAATTAAATGCTTCAGTGGTTTTGGTCTTTTTTTTTTTTCCTTTTAAAGGAAATACTTACTATATACTACTGAGTTTGAACCATTTCTATAATAGCATATTGGGGAACAAAATATTTTGATATAGGACAAAATTTTATTTAAGTCAATTTTGTGGAGGTATATTGAAAATGGTCACCTATATCAAGGATGCTGACCTTTCATAGATTTGACTGAATTTTCTTTTTTTCTTGATAGGATGGTATTGGCCTGTCTTGCATATCTCCAGCTTCAGATTACCTGTGCATGAGTTGCTTGTTCACAAACTCTAATGGGAATTGTTTGTCCATCACTTAGATCTTGCTAAATAGTTGACACTGTAGTTGTCTTGAGCAGACCATACAGTCTTGCTTGAGTGAGTGTATCAGCTAAGGCATGAGATTTATAAATCTAGTCCCTTCAGAATATTTTCAGTCTCAGGTTGATTTCATCTTTGGGAATTATCTGCAGCAAAATTTTAATTTCATTTTGGCTTCTTTTTCCTATGTGCTTCTATTTGAGACATTTCACTATTATATCATTTAGACTCTGTAAACTATTCATAGTACTCACATACATACAAACACATACACATTTGCTAATGCAAGTTGGCAACTTCTCTAAGATTTACAGTAGTCTTAGAGAGTTGCTTAGGTTACTGAAAGGTTAGAGTAGGTGACTTACTCAGGGTAACACAGTCAATGTTTGTCAGAGGCTGGACTTGAACTCAGGTCTTTCTGACTCCAAAGCTACCTCTCTGTTTTATAATGATACTTCTTATATTCTGAAACCAAGTGTCAATGACACCTGGATTAACTGCAAGGTTTTTTGTTTTTGCCTATACTGCTCCTTCCATCTGTGTAGGCACTTGAAAATTGACTTTAGTTTGAAGTCAAACTGATCAGGGAACGTGAATGAGTTATAGAATTGTCTTATATAGTATATACAGTTAAACATACAGTCATCTGACATATTTGTTCTGTATCTGATTTAAGTTGTAGGTATACTACAAATATAGACCTGGAAGTGTTCAGTGTACCTACCAAAAATTGTCATGTCACTGAAATTTTATCTAAAATGTTTAATTCTGAAGTTAAATATCAAAAAAAGACTTTCCATATAAAAGACATACAATAAAAGAGGATTTGGTATGAAACTGTATATCTATTTTATGCTTCTTGCTTTAAAAAAAAAGTATGCAATTCCAAATTTTATTTTCAAATATGTCCTGCTCATCTCTGCTTCTTTTGGAATTTATTTTGTTCTCCTCTGTTCATTAAAAAAAATATTTCATCAGTATTTTTCATCAAATTTCATTAGCATTTTTACTTCTAACTCTTCCCTCTCCCCCAATTAAAATCTAGATAAAGAATAGGAAAAAGCAAAGCAAAACCCTTATAACAAATAAGTGCAGTCAAATAAAATTAATCTAGATCATGGCCATATCTACAAATGTATGTCTTTTTTGTTTATGATTTCTCCATCAGGAAATAAAGGCCTTATGAAGACATTGTTTTTGTCATTGTAGTGATCAGAATTCTTAAATATCTGAAAATTATTTTACTTCACAGTGTTACTAGTTTTACAGGACAAATAGTCCTGGTTGTCTTCGATTACATTTTGTATTAATTTGTGCTATTCAGAATTCTCTAAAATTGTCTCTTCTAGTATATCTATTTTTTTTTGTCTTAATAGCACAATAATATCCTATTACAACCATTTGTAACAGTTAAGTCATTTCCAAGTTGACCAAATGAAAAAGAAAAGGTACCTCTTTAAGTTCTAGTTCTTTTCTTTTCCTGTCCTTTTTATTCCCCATTCAAGATCATGAAGTTTATTTTGCATGAGCCTGTTTTTCAATATTGTCCTTCTCTTTAATTCTATCTGCTCCCCATATTTGCTTATTTTCCTTGTTTACTTTGATGCATTTTTATGCATCCTTTGTTTCAGATAAGAATGAGGTTCATCTGATGCCCATTCTACCCACGCTTTCCTCCAACTTCATATACTCTTCTTACCTACCCCAATTTTGAGGAAGTTCTGCCTCCTTCCTTTCTATGCTGGCATATTGTTCCTTTTATCTTCCCTTTTCTTTTCCCACTCACTGCTCAGAACAGAATCAATCCACCCTTGTCAGTTATTGCAACCCTGTTTGACCCACCATGACCCCATTTTAGGTTTTCTTGTCAGAGATACTAGAGTGGTTTGCAGTTTTCTTCAGCTCATTTTACAGATGAGGAAACTGAGGAAAATAAGGTCAAGTGACTTGTCTAGGGTTTCTTAGCTAGTGCTTGAGACTCAATTGAACTTTAGGTCTAATGCACCACTTATATGTCCCAATCTACCTTTAGGACCTCTGTTTTTTCTTTTTTCTCTTGAGATTAATGTCCTCAATAACCTCTGGAGTTAAAGTTCCAAAGAGACATTTTTTCCTCTTCCTTTATCAGTGTTAGCTCTGCATCATACTATATAGTTCCTTCCCATTGCTCAAATAGTTACTTTTTTTCAGATTTCTCTTTACTTTTATTTATATTTCAGAGTTTTCATTCTGCTATGATTTTTAAAATCAGAAATGCTGGAAAGCTTCATCTTTCATGATTATACTTAGTTTTGCATGATCACTTCTTTTTGGTTGTAAGCCTATATCTTTTAACTTTTGGAATATTGTATTCCAAAATGTCTTAGTAATTGATGAAGCTTCCAGGTCTGACTCTAGTTCCTTGATACTCCAATTGCTTTTTTCTTCCTAGATGCTTGAAGTATTTTCCTTTGATGTGGAAGTTCTACATTTTGGCAATGTCATACCTGAGACTTAAACTTTTGGGGTCCTTTAAGGAAGTGATTAGTAGATTCTTCTTCTTTTAATTTGCTTGATTCTTACAGATTTGGGCAGTTTTCATTTATAATTTCTTGAAATATAGTGCCTAATCTTTTATTGTCATATTTTTAGAGAATCTAACAGTTATTAAAATTATTTTTCCTTACTTGTTTTCTAAGTTATTTTTGATGTCTTATATTTTCTTCTATTTTTAAAATCTGTTGGTTTTTCCCCCCATCATTAGTGATTTCTCTAGTTGTGTTCCTATTCTCAAATCACTTATCCTTTTTTTCTTATTTGTCAGACTTTAATTTCCTTATTTGCAAAGTGGGAATAATAATGATATTTATTGTTTCTCTACTAGTGGAAATCTTTTGAATCTGTGATTTTATTTGTTATGGAGTTACATGCTACTTCTTTTGGAAGTCATGTGTGTGTGTGTGTGTGTGTGTGTGTGTATTTATATTGGTTGTTATTTTCTTCGATTTATTTATCTTCCAAACCCTAAACTAAAGCTTTGTGCCAGGGCCAGTTTATATCTTTTGCTCTGTGTGTGTGTGTCTTAGAGTTTGACTTGCATGGTCATATTTTGGGTCCCCTGGGTTTCTGTGTTGCCCTCCATCCTCTGGGGTTAGGTTCTTGGACTCTGAGGTACAGAATGCTAGATCTCAGAGACCCTCTATGTTATTTCTGGACAGAGCACTTGGGACATTAGAACCTTTGGTCTTATAGTGTCCCTATCTGAGAGCCTCTATACCATAGTGGTCACTGCAATCCCTCAGGGCTTCTACGGTTCCTACAGAGGGGTTTTCTGCTCTTTCCTAGGTCTTTTTTACAGGATCTTTTAACACATGCTGCTTCCAGAGTCTTCTAGGTCCCATGTTTTTGGGATTCATTTCTGAATTCTCTGGAAGACTGCCAGCTCATTGGCCTGTCCTGGCACTGACTTTGTTGATGGCCCCCTTTTCTGTTGCCTATGGGCTCTTATTGGATTTGTATAATCCTGAGGTGAAAGAAGGCATTTGCTCTAGTTCCTCATCAGATTCTTGGTTATTATTCCGTCCAGTGTGAATTTCAGGTTTTTGCTGGAATAGAGGTAGGAATTGGACAGTCTCCAGTTTATTTAGCCATCCTAGAGAAAAGTCCCATAGTGTTTGAAGAGCCCCATGTCTTTCTGTTATATTCATAATATTTTGTCTTTTTATTTTTCAAATGGTGGCTAATATGAAGTATTCACTTGGAGTAATTTGGTTTGTTTTTAGTAACAGAAAAAGTAATTGTTTGATCATAATGTATGTAGTGCTAGACAACAGTTTCAGAACATTAATTTCTAGATAATTATTGTATTAATTATGATTAGTAAGTTTATATCAACCTTTTCTACCAGCCAGGCATTTTAGCCACAGTATCAAATTTTCATTGATCCTGCTAATAACCACCAAGATTTGTATTCAGGTTGAGGTTTGACACTGATTAGTTGTGTTCCTATGGGCAAGTCACTTATCCTTTTCCTTATTTACAAAGTAGGGATAATAATGGTAGCTATACTATTTTTCCCAAGGGCTGTTGTAGGAAAAATACTTTGTAGATTGTAAAGTTCTATATAAATGTGTAGGGTTTAGTTTTGTTTTGTCTGGGCCTGTGATTTTATTGGTATGGTTGTTTCTCAGCTAGTAGAAAATTTTAATTTAATAATGATTTATGATTTTAGAGAGTTGCTTTGTGTACTAATTGGTTAAACGACTTAGAAGTAGTCTCATAGTATATTTTAGTCATGACTCTAATCAAGGTATTTCTGATTCCAAGGCCTTCTCTCTATCCACTATGCAACTTTATCAATTGGTTATTGAGTATCCATCAAGTTCAAAGTACATTCTTGGGTACTTTTGGGGATACAAGATAACTAAAACAGATTAAAGTAGGATGGAATTGCTGCTTCAGGTAGTCTACATCTCAAAGAACTTTAATAAGGCTGTAATTTTCTGGGAGCAAAGTTTGATAACCAATCTAATTTATCTTTGTTTCCTTATTTACACTTTATTGTTTTTGAAGAATCTTCAGAAGTCTACCCAACTATTATTAAGTTTAATTTTTCCTAGACAGATTCATTTTATTTTCTACTTCTTTATAAATTATTGACTTGAAATGTCTGTCTTGACTTCTTTTAATATTTGACACTATTGATTCCCTCTTTCTTGAAATGGACTTCTTTGTTTTGCCAAAACACTTCAAAAGAATCTCCCTCTTTTTTTCTTTCCTGCTCTATTTTTTTTTTTTTTTTTTTACCATTTCAAAAATACAAATATTCCATAAGGCTTTGTCTTTTTTTTTTTCCCCTTCTCCACTTTCTTCTTTGGTGATTTCATTTACTTTCATGGCTCCGGTCATTACCTCCAAGAAGCAATACATTTTGGTGGAAAGAGCTTTGGCCTAAGACTCAGAACTAGATTCTTAATTTTGATTCTACCACTTAACTAGCTCTATGATTTTGGAAAAGTAATTTCTTTATTGGGACAATGAAGATGTTGGATTAGATGATCTTTAAGGGTTTTTCTAACTTTCAAATTCTGTGTTCTATTGCTCTCAGACATATTTCTAGTCAGAACTTGTATTTCCCAAGATTTAGATTTGTATAGTATTATGGAATGAAAGGAAATTCCTTTTTGCCTGCTAGACATCTTTACTAGTAACTCGAACTTATTCAAATCCAAACTTAATTTTTTGATTTTCTTCCTGTACCAGTCCTTTTTTTTTTCCTTTCTTTTAAGAATATCATTGTAATCCCAATCATTTAGGCTAGAAGTTTTGCAGTTCTCTTCTATTTATCATTTTCTTTTCATATTCCACATAAAGCAAGTCAGGTCATGTTGATTTTATCTTGATATTATTCCTACTTTTTTCTAATTTATATCAAACCTTCATTTTATAACTGTGGTCATAATTTGTTTCCCTAGTTTCATTTTATCCATTCCTTCCCTCCAATCCTTCATACTCACAACTGATGTGAGTAATCTTGCTGAAACATAGCTCTGATATTGTCATTTCCCAGTTTAGAAGCCTACAGTGGCTCTCTTGTCACAAAATTGTCTGAGGAGTTCCTTGGAGAAACAACTTGTAATAGTGAATGTGCATATTTTTCTACCTTCTTAGCTGCATCTAGTGTGAACATACCTGGTTCTTGGGGAGTTTCTCAAATCTCCAATGCTTTTTTTTTTTTTTTCCCCCATTTAAAACTGTCAGATATTGCAGTACTCTTAGAGGCAAGAGGTTGAGCCAAATGCATTATGAGACTAGTTGGAAAATTAATATAGCAATGGAATCATAGATTCAGAGCTGAAAATGCTAACCTTTCCCACCCATTGTACAGATGAAGAAACTGAGGCTCAGAGAAATTAAGTGACTTGTTCAGGATCATGTAGTGAGTAAATTTCTAAGGTGGTATTTGACCACACGACTTTGTGTTCTAGCACTCCATAGTGTCATTACTTTGCTGTCATCTTCCGTGCCCTACTCTGGCCTGTAACTTCTTGTTCTTAAGATTAAAAATGTGAAATTAGAAGAGTTCCCTTTCTCAGGGGCTAACTATATCCTCCTACCTTGGTAGTAAAAAATGCAAAATTGGAAACAAAAGTTGGAGACTCAGTCAGGAATTGTTGCTGTTAATCTTAATACTTTTCTGCTACTCCATTTTGGGTTCCTAACATTATAATACTATCTCCTGGTTGACTCACAAATCCTCATCTCCAAATTTCTACAACTTACTCTCCAATATGAACTTCTAATCCATTCTAGTGGCATTAGTTATTACCTTTTACTCACCTCCCATTTACTGTCCTTCCCCCTCTTTTTTTCTTCTTCCATGTCTGTTGTCCTTCTAAGTCTCCTATTCTTTCTTCCTCCACCTATATTCTCTTTAGTCTTTCCCCCTAATATCTTATTCTTCCTCACTCTACATTATAGAATCAACATCTTTTAATATGACTTCAATATTTGTTGTATTTGCTGAATAAAATTTCAAGTTTCTTTGATTTTAATTTTAAAATCAAGTGAAATGGACATTTTATATTTTTCTTTCAACGAAAGGTGATCTAAATTCTGTTACTTTTAAACATTTTATAAATGGCCCTTTACAAATTATTTTCCTTAGGATCAATAGTTTTATATAGGAAGAAAAGGTTCCTCCTTTATTGCCTGATTTGTTTGAGGCACATTCATTATTTTTTTAAACTTTTGTTTAATTTTCAACTTTATATATATATATATATATTTCCTCTTTCCTTCCTTTCTCAGCTGAATGAAAAAAAACAAAACTAAACCAAACCTTTGTAACAAGTAAGTGCAGTTAAGCAAAACAAAGTTCCAAACTGATCATGTCCAAAAATGTATGTCTCAGTTTTGCATATTGAGTCTCTCACTTCTTTGTCAGGAGATGGTTGCCATTCTGTATCATTCATTGGTCACTACATTGATCAGAGTTCCTATGTCTTTCAAAGATGTTTGTCTTTATGCTCTTGCTTAAAGTTATGCTCACACATTTATGTTCTTGCTTGATTGTTGTCTTATGTTCACACATTTTTTCTCTAGTTTCTCTGAAACTATCCTTTTCACTATTTCTTACAGCACATTATTCATTCAGTCATTCCTCAATTGTCACTCTCTTAATTTGTCATTGCAAAATTAATTACTATAAAATGTTTTTTGTAGATATAGATCTTTTCCCTCTTTACCACACCCAAGCCAGGGAGTGGTATCATTGAGTCACAAGGTATGGCACAATTTAGTAATATTTTGGGTATAGTTCCAAATTGTTTTTCAGAATGGCTAAACCAATTCACAACTTCATTTTCCTTACAATTCTTCCAGGATCTGTCATTTCTCTTTTTTTCTTCTCTGCCCCTCTGATGATGTGAGGTGGAATTTCATAGTTGCTTTTATTAGTTTTTCCTCTAATATTTGGATCATTTAAAGATATGATTATTGATAGCTTGATTTTCTTTCTTTGGAAACTGCCTTTTCATATGCTTTATTTAACTTTTTATCAAGTGGGAAATGGTCTTCTTATAAATTTGAATAATTTCCTTATACATTTTAGAAATGAGATCTTTTTTTTAGAGAAACTTACTACAAAGATATTGTGTTACTATACAATTTCATATTACATTTCAGATTTTGTTTGGAATATTAATATTGTATGTTAAGGATTTTTTGCTCTATCATTTATGAAATAGTGATCTCTTTAATAGAAAATGGAAATGGACTGGCGCCTAATTTAAGAAGCAAATACTTTAATTTGGAGATAGTGTTCCCTTAAGTAGAACAACTCTTTTGGAGGGAGGCAAAGTAACCATCAAAGGGAGAAAATCTGAGTAAATTTTTGATTTTCTTTCACCTTTTCTTTATTTTATCTAGAATACCTTTTCTTTTGGTTACTGGACTATCCAAGATGTCGAACAATTGCTTTCCCAAATGCCAGATTATAGGGGGATTTTAAATCAATTTGAAGTTTCTGTTTTCCTTTCAAGATCTTGTTTAACTGAATGTCACCAATAGATTGACATCATTCCCAGTTTTTTAAATAGATTGTATATAGATTTTTATAGATTGTTTTATAGATTAATCCTTTAATATAACACATTAACCTATTCAGGTTCTCTTTTTATGCTCTACTTGAAATATCTTCATACTTTTTATTGTTGTCATACTGTCAGTCATTAAATAGAAAAGCTCTTTTTACAATTTGATTAATCATTATTTCTTCCCTCCTCCCAATTTTCTTACTAAGGTGTTTAGGTTGTCTTCTCAAGTGAGTCTTAGGGTTTTCAAAAGGACATAAGGGTCATTTAGTTGTTATAGATAATAAAAACAACTTTAGTGGTTTGTTTTTCCCCCTTTCCCATCTTTTCTAAGTCTAGTATTGGTGGCCCATTTGTAACATTTTCCTGGGCAAGATTGTTATTTGGTTGTGATGTTTCTATACTTTTCAGAGAGTCAAAATGATTAAAATGTAGCAATTTTATCTCCATTTTGGTATTTGTTTAAAGCTTTCTTATTTTAACCAATATTTTGTCATAAAACTATTGTTGAAATAAGATGGAGTTTTTGATTCACCAGACAATTTAGAAATTGAGGTCTCTGTCCGGTGTTCTGACAGTATATTAAAATGCTTATTTACGGGGCATCTAGGTGGCGCAGTGGATAGAGCACCAGCCCTGAAGTCAGGAGGACCTGAGTTCAAATCTGGTCTCAGACACTTCCTAGCTGTGTGACCTTGGGCAAGTCACTTAACCCCAATTCCCTCAGCAAAAAAAAAAAAAAAAAAAAAAAAAAGATCAATGCTGGGGAACTACCCATACATATGTTATACAAATAAAAAGCTTTAAAAAATGCTTATTTACGTTTTTATTGTTTTCTTTGGACTCCATCAACCAATTTTGCTTCTGAACTTATATTTTGTTGGGAGTTGATGTCTGAATGAGCTGTGGTGGTATGTTAGTGTAGAGTGTAGAGAGTAGAATTGGAAAGTCTTTACCTCTGATTTCCCATTCTTTAATCCTTGGACCTTCCAGAGCTAAGTAATTGTTGCTGTTATAGGATTTTTATTCAATTTTCTTGGTTATTTATGTACACATTTACATTTTGAAACCTTGTAGAAATAGTACACATTTTAAATTAAAAAAAATATCCATAGGAAATAGCATTGTGAGAATTTTTTTCCCTCTAAGTATTCAATGGTGTTCTCACACATGCAGAAGTCTAAATTGCATAAAAGGGAATGTAACTTGGCATTGACTTATCTTTCAGTAAGAAAAATTCAGATTAAAGAATTTGTGCAGGGTTTGTACAACAAGGAATAATGTAGTGAATATGATTTTTTGTTCATTTTCATTTATGTCTGACTCCATTTGGATGTTTTTAGCAAAAATACTGGAGGAATTTGCCATGTTCAGATGAAGAAACTGAGGCAAACAAGATTAAGTGACTTGCCCAGGGTCACACAGCTAGTAAGTCTCTAAGGCCATATTTGAACTCGGGAAGAGGATTCTTGACTCTAGACCTGGTATTTCATCCATCCACTGTGTCACTCAGCTGCCCCAAATTTGAGTTAATATGATAAAATAAAATTGTGCAATAAAATCAAGTTTGGAGACATAGGTAGACATTTTACTCCTTTTAGTGCTTTTTGTTTTGGTATCTGAAAGAAAATCAATTCAAAGCACAGTCTTAAAAATGAACACTAGGTGGGGTAGTTTGACTAATCTCGTTCTTCATTCTACTCTTAGCATTTGACTTTCATTCATACTACAGAAATTGATTTGAATTGTGGAAATATTGCAAGGCTGCATGGTTTAAATCACATTTAATGGTCTTTTACAACCTTGATGTAAATTAACAGTTCTTTCTACCTCTTAGCTTGGGATATTAATTTGGTCAGTTCCTGGATATGTTTGTGACCATATTTCACTATTAACTTTTTTGTGTGCCTTCATTTTATGAAATCAAAGAACATAAAAACAAGAAGGGCTTTATAGATTATCTGAATGAATGGCCTTATTTTACATATGAAGAAACTGAAGCTTAAAGAGGCAAAGGAATTTGCCAAGATGACACAAACTGAGTTGAGTTGGTGTTGGATCTTATGTCTCCTAATTCCTAATCTTGTGGGTTTTCCATTACATCATTCTCCCTCTTGCCTTTGTTGCTCTCACTTCACTAATCTTCTTAATGGGAAAAAGATAAGAAAAGGGAGCTAGTAAGAAGCCTGAGGGAGGAAATCTCCAATGATGATAGGGAATAATTAGCATTTATATTTGTCATTATTTCTGAGATGAGTCAGTCTTTTCTCTCTCTCTCTCTCTCTCTCTGTCTCTCTCTCTCTCTCTGTCTCTCTCTCTCTGTGTATGTATAGACTTAGAAATTTTCCTGAGAAATTAAGTGAATTGACTAGGATCATAGAGCCAGTTTGTGTTAGAGAATGAATGTGAATACAAGTATTTCTGATTCTTTGACTGGTTCTTTACTATGTTGCTTCTGCTTGCCCTTTTGATTATTTTCTTGTTTCTCTCCATATATGTCTATATTCATTTATATTGTATGCTATTTATAAAGATTTGTTTGTGGAGAGGGTCTCTACCTTAGTTTACTCACAGATTTAGTGAAGCATTTAATTCTTTCACTTTTAAATCTTTCAGCTTTCTCTACTCCCCCATTATTTCATTCTCCTTATAGAGTGGTAGCCTACTTCTATTTTTAGCTATAAAAAATTCCACTTGGCTTGGAGATAAAAGACTGCTCTGTCATATCTTCTTTACCCTCAGTGGGAGAAATTGGCATGTTCAGTGGAATGGGCAGGAACTGGGCTGCAAGGTTACTGCAGTTCTTTGGTTCTTGCCTTTTCCCAGAGGATGGATGGATAGTATAAGGTTTGCTTCACTTAGCTCACACATGATTTTTATTTTAAGTCTTTGGGACATAGTTCTTATGTGTCTATTGTTAATTATCTCCCACATTAACTCAAAGTAAGATACTTTAATGGTGTGTTTACCCCTTCCATCTTTCTCCACTCTTTGTATTGTGTTTATACTTTCCTTTAAGGAGTCTTAATTATTAATGTTTTCAAACAATGCCTGAACCTTAGCAGGTAGACAGGTAGATAAAGGCTGGTACTTTTTCCCACTTGTGGCACAGAAAGACTAAAAGGACAACTACATGGTTCAGTGGCTAGAGCATCAGGCCTAAAGATGCCTTGAGTTCAAATCTAGCCTTAGATGCTTAGTAGCACTGTGATCTTGGGCAAGTGAATTAACTTAAGTATTTCTCTATTTCCTTATTTGTAAAATGAGGATGATAATGGTACCTTCACAGGATGATTGTAAACATTAAATGAGATAATAATAATTATAAAGCACTTAGTATGTTGTCTGCCATTTGGTAAATGGTACATAAATGTTAGCTATTAATAGTAGAATCAAAACTAGAACCCAGGATTTGTCATTCTCAGTGTCAGTACCAAAAAAAAAAAAAAAAAAAAAAAAAAAAAAAGCAACAGAAAACTCCACAAATGATTCCTAGTAACAGGTAACAGCAGGTGATTGCTTCCTGTTGCTATGCAATGTTATAAATGTGAAAGTTCCTACTGTAGGGAACTGTATTGTGTGCTGGATCTTCTGTCGAATGGAGATGCCACAGAAACCATTATATATATTTTTTGTATTTTCTCCTGCATATTTTAAACTTGTGTGGAGTAGTGTGTGTATGTGTGTGTGTGTGTGTGTATGTGTGTGTGTGTGTGTGTGTGTGTGTGTGTGTGTGTAAGTAATGGAAGGGCTCTAGAGCAAAATTGTCCTTTCAATTACTTTTCTTTAAAATAGAAAATCATAATTTAAAATTTGAAGTTTCTTCATTAAAAAAGCAAATATTAGATCTATATTGCTTATATCTTCTTGTATATGTATGTCTGCCTGTATTTGTGTTTATGAGTGTGAGAGAGAGAGAGACAAGTAGAGAAAGGAGAGAGAGACAAGTAGAGAAAGAAGAGAGAGAGACACAAGTAGAGAAAGGAGAGAGAGAGAGAGAGACAAACAGGAAAGGGAGAGAGAGAGAGAAACAGAGACAGAGAAACAGAGAAAGGTGAGAGACACACACACAGAGAAAAGACAGACAGACAAACAGAGAAAGGGGAGACAAAACAAACAGAGAAAGGGGAGAGAGAGGAGACAGAGAGAGAGAGAGAGAAACAGAAAGGAGAGAAAGAAACAGAAAGGAGAAAGAGACTGACAGAGAGAAAGGAGAGAGAGAAAGACTATCAAAGAGAAAGGAAAAAGACAGAGAAAGGAGAGAGAGACAGAGACAGAGGAGAGAATCAGAGACAGAGATAGAGGGAGACAGAGGGAGGGAGTGTGTGCCAGCTATCTCTTATTATTTCAGTGGTGGCTTGACTTTTTGCTTTTGCTTTTTCTTTTCCCCTCTCTTCTATTTTATTTTACTCTTAATTTCATAATAATCTTGGCAAGGATAGTAGACTAGGAAGGTGAAAGAGATGGGCCTAAGCATTGTATTTATTTCTCTATGTGGTTTTGTATGTAAGGAGAACATTCCTTTTAAGGCTCCAAATGTTTCACTTACATTTTCTGGCAGCAGGTGTTATCTTTTTATTTCTACAGAGAGAAACATTGGAAGGGGGGAGGTTTAATGAATTGCTTATGATAGTAGTACTACTAAAAACAGTGCAGTTATCTGTTCAAATTTCTTAGTATTTGGTATATTTATGTTACATACTCTTTCTTCATGGGGGAAAAATTGAAAATGACTGACTGGCTAACTTTAAGTCTATCTATTTGTTGCAACTTTGACACGAGTTCCTGTCTTTGGTTATGTCAACTTTATCACATCAGGTAGCCTTGGATCATAGATCATACCCTGATACACAGCCTATTTGTTTAGGAATTAATTATAGGTTTTCTAGCACCCTTTTTAAAAGGTATGCTTAAGAGGCAGCTAGGTGGTGCAGTGGATAGAGAACCAGCCCTGAAGTCAGGAAGGCCTGAGTTCAAATCTGATCTCAGACACTTAACACATCCTAGCTGTGTGACCTTGGGCAAGTCACTTAACCCCAATTGCCTCAGCAAAAAAGAAAAAAAAAAGGTATGCTTATTTAATGAAGAAGTTAGGGGCAGGGAGGTGGTGCAATGGATGGAGTCAAGGAGGACTTGAGTTCAAATATGCCTCAGATACTTGATACTAGCTGTGTGACCTTGGGCAAGTCACTTAACTCCATTGCCTTGCTCTCTCCCTTCTGCCCCTCAATCCTGAAAAAAGAAGATAAAACAAAAAATATACTATTTAAGAAACCAAAATAAAAATATCACAAAAGAGATCCCCTTCCCCTTCTTTCTCTCTTTTTTGCCTAGCAGAGAGGAAAAATTCAGATTTCTTATTTTGACAGAAGCAAGTTTCCAGTTACAAGTGACTCCTAAGTAGACAATAAAAGTAAATATATGTATGGCTTTAGAAGAGTGAGAGATGAAGCTTTTTTATTTTTTTATTTTTCTGTTAGTAGGTTACAGTGGCAAAGGTTTTGATCACTCAGTTCATGTATTTTAAAGCTGTGATTATCTGAATCAGTTGTGGTGCATTTCATTTGACAAAAGAAATCCATATGTGTCAGGAAGAGTTAAAATTGTTGGGGAGCATTATCACATTTTTATCTGATTCAAAAAATGTATTTTTGAACACTTTGGCAAAATTATCCTTGCCATATGAAATACTTTGGCATTTATGCTTGGACCACCAATCTTTTCCAAGTGTTTAAGTGGAATTGCTTGTCTATTCCAAATAGCTTTCTTTTTTTTTTCCTTTTTAAAGTGACATGTGTACCTTCAGATAGGTGTTAAATTAACAGCTTTTGGAATTTGTCTTCTCTTGAAAAAAAAGTATAACATAGGAAATGATAGTGTTGACTTCCCTGAAGTTATTTCATACTTGTGTAAGTAAGTTTGTCTTTAGCTGGAACCAGATTACTAAATATTAGACTAAATATTATGAATAATGAAAGAAGGATGGACTTTTGCATTATTAGCAACAGAAAGAAATATGAATTGGAATGCTTGTTTTTTGTTTTTTTTTTTTTTGTCATGATCTCCCTTTCATTTCTTCCTAAATTCCTCTTTCTGCGGCCTAATTGCTTAGGACTTTTTCTTCTACTTTGGTGCTTCCCTGAGCAGTTCCTGGTGATCCAAACTTTCCCTTTCTTTTCTAATTTAAATTTATCTATCCAGTGTTAATCTTTGATAATAGACCTTGACTTTTTAATGTTTTATTTCCAGGTAAATAATGTTTTATTTACATTTTAATAGGGAGACAAATACCAAAAGAATAAAGCTAAGAGTAGGAATTTAAGCCATCATTATAAGATTGTTTAAATTTTTTTTTAAATTTTTGTTTTTGTATTTTAGTACTTAAGTTTTATAGGGTTCTGCTAATCACACAAATATTCTCTTCATAATAGGTGGAATTTTGGATCTGGAAGGAGACTTGGCTAGCCATCATCTAATTCACCTTCTTTTTTTGTTCCAAATATATGCAAAAATGGTTTTCATTCACTTTTGCAAAACCTTTTGTCCCAAATTTTTCTTCACTTTCCATCTCCCCTAGACAGCAAGCAATCCGACATTAGGTTAAACATGTGCAATTCTTCTAAACATATTTCCACATTTGTCATGCTGTGCAAGAAAAATCAATTCAAAAGGAAAAAAATAAGAAAAAAAAAACAAGCAAACAAGCTGCAACAGCAAAAAGGTGAAATACTATGCTTTGATTCATATTCAGTCTCCATAATTCTTTGTCTGGTTGCAAATGGCTCTTTCTATCACCAGTCTATTGGTAATTTATCTTAAATTTATGTGTGATAAAACTGAAGCTCAAATAGATCTTTACAAGGTCATATTGTAAGTTAGTGGCAGAGCTGGGACTGATAAACTTTGTTATTCAGGGTTCTTTGTACAACTCCACATTGCCTTGACCAGGGTTTATAGTCATTGACATATATTACTCAAGATTTAGTTCTTTTGGGAAGTTATGGATTTATAATTTGGATTTAGAACTCTACCTATTAAAGTGGCATAAATTTTAGTTTTGTCTTCCCTCTTCAAAAGTGGATTTGAGGACTACTAATTATGCTTGTAAATAAATTCCAGGATTGTTTCTTTGGAGGAGGAAATGATTCATTGAAATTCTTTATAAAGAGAAAAGAAGTTCAGGGTCTCACAATTATGATAATTGATAAAGATAAAGAATATGATAAAGAAAAGCATAACACCTTTTAAGATACAGCTCTGAACTACTTTCCAAAATGGCTTAACCAATTCATAGCTCCACTAGAAGAATATTCCTATTTGTACACAGCTCTTAAAATAGTGTCATTTTCCTTTTTTGTCAGCTTGATGGATATGAGGTAGAACCTCAGAGTTATTTTAATCTGCATTTCTGTAATTATTAGCGATTTGGCACACTTTTCATGTGACTATTAATAGCTTGGATTTCTTAGAAAGTTCCTTCTTAGGATGAGCCAAAATCTGACTCGGCATCTTCTATTCATTGCTCCTAGTTCTACCCTCCAAAGTCAAGCTGAATAACCTAAGCCTTCCTTCCATATGACAGTCTTTCAAATACTTAGCTTAGACAGCTAAACTTTCACCTATGTTTTCTTCTTAGTCTCTTCCAAGTTTTCTCTCATTTAGGTTAAACATCACCAACTCATTTAATTAGTGAAGACATGACATGACTGAAAATCTCTTCAGTATCTTGGTTTAGGACCAGGTTTCTTTGCTTGTTTTTTTTCCTGAAAAGTAACATTGGGATTTACATGTTAGGCTTCAGCAATATGTGAACCAAGAATTAGCAGAAGGGCACGATGGTTTTTGAAGAGGCAGAGGAAGGAGAGACCAAATTGCCAACATTTGCCAAGTAAGGAGTTCCAGAAAAATATGTTATTTCTGCTTCATTCACCATGCTAAGGCTTTTGACAGCAACAAAATGTGACAAGTTCTCAGAGATGCGAGGTCCAGATCATCTTACTTGTCTTCTGAGAACAGCAAACTAAAAAAGCAGAGGTATCTCCTGGCTGATAAAGGTTCATATGGTCAAAGCTAGGGTTTTTCTAGTAGCAACACATGACTGTGAGAGTTGTAAGGAGAGCTGAGTGCCACAGAATTGCTGCTTTCAAATTCTAGTGCTAAAGAAGACTTTTGACTGTCCCTTGGATAGCAAGGAGATCAAATTGGTCAATACTTAATTCATGCTGTTCTCTGGAAGGTCTAATATGTAAACTGAAGCTTAAATATTTTGGCCACAGCCAGAAGAGGGCACTCATTGGAAAAGACCCTGATGTTGGGAAAGAAGGCAAAAGGAAAAGGGGACAACAGAGGATGAGATGCTTTGAGGATGCAACAGAGGATGAGATGTATGATGGAGATAATGAACATGAACCTGGACAGACTTCAAGAGATGGTGGAGGATAGAAGAATCTGGTGTGTGCTCTCTCTTTTTTCTCTCTCTTTCTTTTTCTCTTTTCTTCTCTTCTTTTCTTTTTTTCAGTTTATCTTTTACATAGGATCATGAAGAGTTCACTGAATGCCTAAATAATAATAATCTAAAGAGGATATGGAGCTTTAACAGAATCTACCTTTTTGATGGATGCTAAAAAGTTCTAAATTCTCTTTTCTTTCTTTTCCACTAATTAAACTTCCTTTCTTCTAAGGTTGGAATAGCTTTCTAAAGGTCACAGATAAAAAGAAACAGAAGGAAAAGCATGGTTTATATACTACACATCTTTGCAGTGAGGTTGTCTTTTGACAGCCTATCTCTGAAAAGTTCATTTCTCATTATTGATAAAGTTGGCCATAGTAGTGGAAAGACAACAGTTTTTGTTTTGTTTTGCCAGAAAGAAATAGTGATTTTATTCTATGGATGGATGAAAAATGATACTTAGAGCAAAATAGGGAGCTTCAAAGTTTTTAAAAGTGCATTCTTGCCTAGTCTGCAAACAATACTTTTTTCTTCCACTTCTTAACACATTTTCATTTAAGATCCCCAAATAATGTTTTCTCAGTAATTGAGTCTTTCAGTTTCCCTAGGTTTTAAAGTGTCATCTTACTCTGATTTCTTTTATCTTTATGTAAATGTTGTCACATGTAAATGCTCAAAGGCAGAGATTTTTTTTTCTTTTAATGATAAAAATTCAAGCAGACTACAAAATAGAAAAGTCATGTTTTATGTACAAGTCCTATTAAGCATCATCAGAAAAGAATAGATTAAAAATTTGAAAAGCATGAAGAGGTGGAAGCACACACATTAAATTGTCTCAGAATTAGATGATAAAAGTTGAAGTGAGAAGGCTTTTAGAAATGCCTGGTTTCCAATGAATAAATAATGATTACTTTGTGAATGTATGAACTCTTCTACCTTCAGGTAGCATTTTGAAAGGGGAGAAATTGTGGTAAGC
Organism: Myrmecobius fasciatus; assembly: GCA_023553655.1. Lineage (NCBI taxonomy): Eukaryota > Metazoa > Chordata > Mammalia > Dasyuromorphia > Myrmecobiidae > Myrmecobius > Myrmecobius fasciatus. The sequence goes on from JAJPUD010000285.1 coordinate 333,687, forward strand.
ACATTCATTCATCAGTATAAAAATAGCAAGTGAAATTGAAAGTTTTTCCAATAATCATTATCAGATTTCTGACATCTTTTCACCATGGCGGTAGTGGTTGTAGTGGTATATTATATTTTGTGCCACCATTTATTTGTGGGATTTTAACTGAATAATTAAACACATTCATGGTAGCTACAGGAATTGAGATTATTTTTTTCTTTGTTATTTCAAGTTCTTTTTATCTGTAAAAGTGAATATATTCAAAATTTCTAACTCTATATCTTTATAATTTAGACCATATATTGAAATGACAAAAATGGAAGTAAAGATTCTCAAGTCAAATTAATGCAGTTATAGTAGGATTGTTTGAGAGAAAAGGGATCTTTTGCCAGATGTCAATATTAACAAACACCTTCATTAGCTTCAGAATAGCTTGAGCATGACTTGGACTATCTCTTCTCTGTATTATTTCCTTTTTTCTCATATTGTCTCTTCACAGCTGATCTCATCTAAATGAGCTGTTCTACTTCAGTTTAGCTGTTAAATCATTTTTGGCATTTAAAAAATTTGTTCATCTACATTTGTGGAATTTTCTTTTTTCTTCAGTTTTATCAATTGAGTACTATTTTTTAAAAGTTCCCTTTTTTTCCACATGTAAATATGTTCTAATTATAAATGTCCTCATCATGGTCTGTAGTAGGAAGAGCACTGGATTTGGGGTCAAAGAACTGGAAGTCAAATACTATAGTCATCTATTATCTTGGGTACTTAAATAAATGGTCTCTATCTAATGTCTCTTCTTGCTTTAAATCTATGATCCTTTGATCAGGGAGAGAGGGAATAAACATTTATTAAATACCTACTAGTACCAGATACTGTACTAAGTGCCTTATGAATGGTATTTTAGGTGGTCTCACAATAATCCTGTGAGATTGGTGCTGTTATTCCCATTTTATAGTTAAAATGCTGAGGCAAATAGTAGTTAAGTATCACACCGCAATTAAGTGTCTGAGATCAGTTTTTTAAGACCTTCCTTATTGCAGGTCAAATGTATTCACTGTACCACTTGATTTCTTCTAAAAATAGCAAATGAAAGAAAGTTTTTCCAGGGGTCATGATGACCATTTTTTTGTGACCATTTTATCATGTTTTTATTTTGGTAGTGGTGGTCATTTAGTATTATATTTTATGCATCCACTTATTTGTAGAGTTTTAACTAAATGAGTAAATAAATTTATACTTGCTATCAGAGTTATAATTTTAAGTCTGCAATTCTCTTTGGGTTCTCAGGTTCCATTTTCCCTAGCAGTGAAATTATGCCTTCCTTATGGATCAATATTTGTCATTTTTTTGGAAGGGGAAGGAGTAGTCTTGTGTGTAGGGTACAGGGACCCACCTGTGTGATCTGTTTTGTTCTGGGGATGATGTATATATATGTAACAGGAGGACCTAGCTATGATGTATGTGGAAGAGGTCTGAAAAACTGAAGTACTGTACAGAAGTAAGGCATTACTCTTTTTTTTTTTTTTCCTTTTTTTTTTTGCTTAGGCAATTGGGGTTAAGTGACTTGCCCAGGGTCACACAGCTGTTACGTGTCTGAGACCAGCTTTGAACTCAGGTCCTCCTGACTTCAGGGCTGGTGCTCTATCCACTGCGCCACCTAGCTGCCCCAGGCATTACTCTTAAAATGTGACATCTAGTAATTGGGCTCACAGTTTGGCTTGCGATGTGCAGAGCATTGGCAATGAGGATATGATGAGGATGGCTATGGTGTGGTCAGAGAGAAACCCAAGAATCGATCCCTGAGGCAGGCAGGAGGAAGGCACTGATAGAGATAACTCGGCGGTCCCTCTGGGAAGGTCTTATAGTCTGGAGTCCCGGTCATGCCAATCCCCGGAGACAGCCTCCCTTGCCAGGTCCTGTCAGAAATCCCAGGCATGCCCCTCTAAGACCTACTTATGGCCATGCCATACTCACTGCTCTCCTTGGGCCAGTCTGCCATGGTGCTCTGCCTCATTCTGCCTTCTCCTTACCCATGCCACGTGGCATCTCCTTCCCTCACCATGCCTTGTGGTGAGTCTCTTGACCTCACTCTTCCTCCTTACAGCTAACTAACTCCTTTGGGGGCTGAGTCTCTTTCAGGATTTGACCTGTCAGCTAAGGGCATGACCCAACCCCATAGGGTGTTTCCTTTCTCCTGGTGAATGGTAGGTTCCGCTCGGGAACTTGTCCCTTCCATCATTAATTATTAGAACGCCTTTTCTATGCTCTTCCAACTCTATTTTATATTTACCATTCCTGCTGTCTATTATATTCCATCATTTTATCTGTAACCTCTTCTCCTAAATAAATCTACTTTTTGCCAAAGAGAATGGCCATTGAGAATTCTTTACATGACTGGACCGCAACATTTGGTGTCTACCATGCTCTAATGTCTGCCTTAACCCCATCAGATGCAAAGACTGAAAATGAAAATAATCCCTTTCCTTAAGGAACTTTATGCTTGACAATATTGCAGAGACTAGAAAAATAGAAAACTGGTGATATTTTTAGTTTCCACTTTCAGCTTGCCACACTGCTATTTCCAACCATCAAAATTTAATATTCAGGCCTTCATCATAGATTTAAAGTAGGAAGGAAGCTTAGTGGCCTGAGCAATTCTTCTAAGACTATAAATTGTGGTATAAGTGCTGATCTTCATTGGTGTAGGAAATTTCTTCACTGGCAATTTCATATACTAATAAAATTACAGCTATGGTTAAATACAACTATCTAATTATAAATTTAATAGATATGATTGGTTACTTTTTTAGATGATTGTCTGATCATTAAAATATTAAATTCGAATGAAATTCTAAATAGCTATTTCAGTGACCCTAGACTACATTTCATTTCTCTTTTTCCATTATCCCCTCTTTGATATAATTCACTTTTTGTGAGAAATAGTGCGAAGTTGTTTGAAATACATGAATGATTGAGCCCACTTTTTTTTCTTGGGTTAAAGACAGTTCCTTTTCTCACATCTTAACATCACTAACATGCAGAGCATATATGTTCTAGAGATAAGGGCTTCCATACAAATGGCCAAAATAATCTTTTGTTTTGCTATGAGGTAATAACTCATGAAGTAGCTGAAATATTAAAAAATATTTTTTGTTTGTTTTTTTACTAAAAAGAAGAAAATTGATGAATAGCATTGCCTATATAACATTCTCAGGCTGCCTTATTAAAATGAAAAGATTCATTTCTATAAAGTACTGTGATGGGGGTCATTTCTGTGACAGTTAAAACTGATCTGAGACTTCAGTGAATAAGTCTTTTCATTGATTCCACTGTGCAGCTCATCTAATTTTTATGTGCTGCACCCACTTTTATGGATGAATAATTTCAGTGGAAATAAATGTTTATAGACTCTTTCAAAGTGACTTAGAAACTTAACAAGGAGACCAAATTTCAAGATGGCAAAATACCTCAGGGGTATCCTCATTTGAAGTATGTCTAAAATACTAAAGTAAGTGGTTGGTATAAGATGTTTCTTTTTAAGAAGAATGAATCTTTTTAAAGGGAATTTACAGGCAGGAATAAGTGTTAAGGTGAAATTCAAAGGGAAGGAATATCTAAAGGACAGATTCTGCATTTTGGAGTTCAGGAAATTATTCTGAGGTGTTTCTAAGGAACCTGAATTTTCCCAAGAAAATTAAATTGCTGGTTGTAGGACAAAACAATAATTAAAGAATTCTTTTTCCTGACCTGGGACTGCCACATGAGAATACTGATTTTGGAGACATTGTTGACAAAGCCTAGGGGGAAAAAGCACTACAAGCTTCTGAGTACTAGTTCAGAAATTCATTTGGTCAAAAATGTGAGAGTAATAGTGGGAAAGAAACTTTTAATACTTAATAAGAAGGCTTAAAAAATAAAAAAAAATCAAGTACACTGACTTTTGTTATAATGTTGTAATGTCCTCAAAGGGAGGAGGAATATGTGTTATAATGATCTTGTGGGCTATACTGGGTAAAAGGTTTTTTGTTTGTTCCACTGAGAAAAACTTGCAGGTGTAGAAAAACCCATTTAATCCTAAAATCTCTACAGGGAATAATGCTTCAACAGCCTGATACTGTCACTTTTTTAACCTCAATAATTCCTGAAATTAATCTATTTTCCTACAAAATTTGTCTGATCTTAAGGACTCTCAGCATTTCCATTTTTTTTAATGTAAAGGAATTCCAATTCTACTCCCTAAAGCATCATTTTTATTTAAAAAAACACACTTAAAATTTTTTTTTCCCTTTTATTGTGGCTTCTAAACCTCTTTTAGTAGGACTTAGCATTTGAAATTGTGATAAATGCTTGTATGTATTATCATAATTATTTTAATTTGGGTTTCAAGTAAATATTGGGTTTATTTTTTTCTCTAGAAAAGTCTGATAAAATGTAAGGATAGCTGAAGATTTTTATTTTTTTTTGTAATTCACTAAGAATATCTTGATTTGGTAATAATTAATATTTTCCAACCTTTAAATAAGTTGTTTCTCCTTTCCCTTAAAAAGAAAATTCTTCAAATTACATTCATGTGGTATAAGTTATGTTATAATAGCTATTAGTGATGTAATTCTTTCAGATTTTACTTGCTAGGTATACTTGTGTTATTCTGAAGAAGATTCCTTAATTAACATCTTGTTTTGACCGATTGGTTATTCAGTTTGTAACCTATCTTAAAAGACTTATTCTGATCCCTCTTTGTAGTGTAGAAGTGATTTCAGATTCTCAAAGGTCACCTAACGGAGTACCAGCTACGAACAATCCTGCCAGATTGAATAGATTTAACATAACTGAGTATACAGAGTGATTGATAACCAGAAATTTGGCCATCAGGTGGTGATTTTCTTGTGGAGGCCATAATAATTTATATTCTTTTGGTGCTACTTCATCGGTGAAACTTTTCTTGATTCTTTGCCTAGGTATAGCATTCTGTCTTTAGTATTTCTTATTCCTTATTGATTTATATTCTAATTTGATCTTGAGCAAGTCAGTTAATATCTGTTTGCCTTAGTTTCCTCATCTGTAAAATGGGATGATAATAGTACCGAATTCATGATGGTGGTGTGGGGATCAAATGAAATAATAGTTGTGAAGTGATTAGTACAGTATCTGTGTCAAGGTAAGTGCCATATAAAATGCTAGTTGTTATCAGCTTTTATTGTAATTATGCATAGCACAGTGCTTTGCACATTAATTGAGTTGAATTATATACATCTATTATTTTTCTATGGCAGCTATTTGGCAAAATGGGATAGAGTGCCTGGAATTAGGAAGACTCATCATTCTGAGTTCAGATCTGGCCTCAGGTATCTACTAGCTGTGTGATCCTGGGCAAGTCATTTAATCCTGTTTGTCTCAGTTCCTCATTTGGAAAATGAGTTAGAGAAATACATAGCAAACCATTCCAGTATTTTTCAAGAAAACCATAAATGGGGTTATGGCAAGTCAGACATGACTGAATAACAATTATCATCTCTACTGGGCCGTTAGGGGAGGAACTGTTTCATTTTTTTTCTTTCCTTTTCTTTTTACTCTTCCTCTTCTTCCTCCTCCCTCTTCCTCTTTCTTCTTCTTCTTCTTCTTCTTCTTCTTCTTCTTCTTCTTTTTTTTTTTGTAAAGATGAGGAAGCCAGGACAAGTGTCATAAAGTGATGCTAGAAAAGCTGTTGAGGTTGCTAAAGTCACAGTGTCTGACTCCTCAGTAACTGGTATGTTGCCCTTGCCCATAAAAAGTACTTAGTAATTGCTATAATTTCTTTAAATTGGATATTTAGTGCCTCCTTCAACAGGAGTATTTTTATTTTATGCTTTTTGGCATCTGTGGTTAAATAGTTAAAATAAGAGAGGCTTTATTTTATTGATAGAAAAATCCAAGTGATTTGTCTGAGGTCAGAGAGAATGTTTATAAATAGCAGAATGGATATAGCTAATTCTGGCTTCTCTGGTCAGCTACTTTTTGTCTCTAGTCTAATTCTTGCTTGAGTTTAGATTAGTGCCATCTTTGAACAGTCATCTATTAGAGAACAGTACTTTTCATTCTCATTCTTTGAGAGAAATTGATTCAGGGCAAAATGAAAATCACCACTTGAATTGACTAAAACCCAGGGCTCAGGGGTAGACATCTATTTATTAGCTTTTTCTCAAGCCTGCCTTCATCACATTGCCCCTGATTTGCACCCTCTCCTTACATTTTGGTTATTGGAAGCCTTTGGAGAGTTGCAAAACATACTTGTATTTATTACTATGCCTTGCTTAGTCACGAAGCTCAATTTGTTTTAAGTGGGCCTTTTTGTGCTATTGGATGAGATAACAGCTTGGTAGCAGATTGAACACGTTAGTGTCTAGCTTGTTTAATTTAATTGGCTGCTGTTCCTTTTAAGTGCTATAGCCAACATCCAGGTATGAAATGTTACAATTAAAATGGCCAGACTGATTTTATAATTATGATCTGAACATAATAATACCTTGTATTTGTATAATCCTTTATGGTCTTCAAAGTGCTTTGCATGTATTATCTCATTTGAACCCTTTCTACCCACCAGTGCAAGGCTTTTATATTTCTTATTTTGCCCGAGATCTTTGAGAAATGAGCAAAACTATAATAAATGTGAAGTTATATTTAAAAAGCATTCGCTCTCTTCCCTTCCCCCAAGTTACTGCAAATATCTTCAGAACTTTTATTCATTATTTCTCATTATATTTTTGAGGAGTTTAATGACAACTCTAGTTGTCTTTGTAGTTGAAGGGGGAAGGGGCAGGAAATGAGACACCTGTTAAGTGATTCCTAAGGTTGAACAGTGAGTCATTCAGCTGTTCATGGCATAGACTATTATAAGCACTTGGTAAATATTAAATGATAATAATGGTGGGGGCCATTAATTGAATTCAGATCTCTTGCTTCCCATCTCAGTGCTCTGATTTTCAGTGTTCTGATAATTCCTTAGCCTTTTAAGTTAGTGAACCCTTTTGGCTTTGAGTTAGCAGTTTTACAGAAGTTTTTATTCCATTGATTCCCCTTAGCTGTGTTTGAGGTTTTGATAATAATCAGTGTAGCATATTTATTTATGTATAATACCGAATAAAGGATATTTAATTCCCTGATAATATATAAATACTGGTATTTTTCTTTAGACTCTTATTTTCCCTACATGAGCTCCACTTATAAACACCAATCCTACTGTCCTTCCTTTTAGAATGTTTCTGCCAGTAATTATTTATGTCAGACTCCTTTGTACCTGATCTTGGTAGCATCTTTTGGCTCAGAGTATCTTTTCTTGAATTACAACAGACTTTCAGGTTTTCATAGATCTTCATATCCTTCAAGATACTTTTCTCCTTTTTTTAAGGATAGAGGAATGGAGAATATTCTAGGATAGGTTGTGGAGAGTACCTTATATGGTTATCTAGTTCATCTCTTGTCTCTATATTAGCCCTTCTTAGGAATATCAAAATCTCTTCTTTCTTTCAGCCTTTCTCTTCTCTCTTTCAGACATGTCATATAAAATCTCTTGCTAATCCATCCCAGTATGTAAACCTACTCCCCCCCTTATTGACAGTTATGTCTTTATGAATCTTTTAGACTTTCTCCCAAATCTCTTCTAGATTCTTTACTTCTTTCTTTATGTTATGGGAGCCCAGACTTGGACATGGTATTCTAAAGGTTCCAAGAAGGGTTAAAGATAGTGAAAGAATCATGTTGGACATCTCATCTACTATAATTTTCTTTAGTATTGAATAAAACATCTTGTAGAGTATGTCTGAAAAGTAAAATATGAAAGTGATAGTTTATTTCTATTTCACAGTCCCTTGAATTCAGAACAACTACCGCTGTGTTGCTTTCATTTGAGAGGAAGTAGTTATAAGTTTTAATAGCATAGTTCTTAGAGGCTTGGATATATCAAATGGATATTTGGAGAACAACTTTCTGAATTTCATTTTCAATGATAAGTGAAAATCTGTCAGTGAAACCTCTATAATGCATTACAGTCGAAATGTTTCAGTGTATGAAACAGCTTAGTGTGTAAATTTGCTTTGGCATTATTTATACAGTAAATGTTGAAAAAAATCATGATTTTATTTTTGTTTCCTTGTACTTATTGAATTTTCTGTAATGTTTACAGGTAGAACATGATGATACTGACACCTATGAAGAAGAGAACAATGAATGGGGAAATTATTCCAAAAGAAAGATTGTCTCTAACTGGGATCGATATCAAGATTTTGAGAAAGAGTCAGAAAATGAAAGTGGAGAATCACAAAGGGGGACTGATTTCAGTGTCCTGCTTAGCTCTGCAGGTAGGAGTGCCATCTATGTACTTATTATTTAGTTTTCTGAAGATTGGCCATATATTTATTATTTTTTAAAGTGTTCTTAGTAACCAGCATTTCATAGATTTGTTTTTGGTCTTATTAACATGAAAAGAAAGTATTGAATATATGCACAGTGTATGTTATTAGCCTGAGGGAAAAAAACATAAATGTTTTCTGAAACTATAAACAGGAAATCTTCCTGTGTTCTGGGAGACATAATTTATTATAGATATTTATATAGAACTACTCTAAGTAGCCTGTGTGTTGTAGTAATAATAATAATGATAAACATTAAATCATGCTTTAAGTTTTGCAAAGCCCTATATGTAGCCCATGTGAGGTCTGAGGATCTTAGACTTTCAAATAAGTCTTGTTTTTTGGAATATGGGTACCTTTCCTTTAAGGATACTTCTAGAAGTTTCTCCCTCTACCCCTGCATCTCCCCGCACCCCCCCCCCCCAGATTATCAATTAAGAATCATTTTAACCAGACTAAATAACCAGGTGGACAGTTAATAAAGTGGTACATTTAAAACAATTAGTAAAAAATGCCCTGCCCCCAAAGTGTGTGATACTCTCCCACAAGTATATACAGATTCTCAGAAAAAGCAGGTTCAAGCTTAGGAACTTCATAAGACAAAAGTATTAACAGATTCTGGTTTCTGGAAGCACTTTTCTTGAATTTATCAAAGTTCCCTGAAGCATGTTGAATGTGTCCAGTCTGTCCTTGGCTTTTAATGCAGCTATTACCATCAGATAAGAAATTGATGAGAGAGGGGCAACTAGGTGGCATAGTGGTTAAGCACCAGCCCTGAAGTCAGGAGGACCTGAGTTCAAATCTGGTCTCAGACACTTCCTAGCTGTGTGACCCTGGGCAAGTCACTTAACCCAAATTGCCTAAGCAAAAAAAAAAAAAAAAAAAAAAAAAGAAATTGATGAGAAAGGTATTCCTTTTCAGAGGATTTACTGGAATGCCAAACTTGCTCCAATTTCTGGAATGACTACTACTCATTGGAACTCTAACTCTTATTGGACTAGCTTGATGTTATATAGGACCAAAAGGGTATGGTATATTCTCTTAGACAAATGGGGAAGATTTCCTCTCTGGCATTATTTTAATGCATCCATTGATTTTTTTTTCTCATCCCTTATTGTGAGATTATTTGTTAATCAAATGCTAAACCAGTAATATAATATAAATAAATCTGCATTGATCAAAATCATGTGACTTTGAATCAGAATGAATATCTTGCTGTTTAACATACATTCTCTTGAATCCTCCAATTCCAAATAAATTATCTGAGTTCTCTCATAATCAGTTTTTGGGTACTTGATAAGCTCTCCAAAATATTGTAAAATATGAAATTCACGAATTTATATGTTATCATTCTGGTTCCATTTTAGAATATACGTTGTCAAAAGCTAGCATTATTCAATGATTTTCAAAGACTTTTTACACTTGGTTTAAAGCAGGGGTTAACTTTTTTTTTTTTTTTTGAATTATTGATCCCACTATCTGTAGAGTGAGTGAGGCCTACAGAATAATGTTTTCTCAGAATAATGTTTTTAAATGCATAAAATAAAATACATAGGATTACAAAGGAAACCAGTTATATTGAATGGTTATCAAAACAGTACAAAAAATGTCGAGTTCTAAGTTGAGAACTCAGTGTAAAGCTAGAGATTGAGTGATTGAAATATGTTCTCTCCTACTTAAGGTATTAATGTGATATGGTTTCTATCCCACCCTTACATGTACATTAACTTGTGAGGGAGAGAAGGAAACTGAGGTTTTTGGAGAGGTTAAGTAATTTGCTCAGGATCACACTGTAAGTTTTAAAGGCAGGATTTGAATTTAGGATTTTTCTGACAAGTTCAATATACTTTCTACTATGGTGTGCTACCTCTTAGTAAAATGCTTTCTTTCCTTCATGTCTAAGAAGAGGAAGAATGTAGTGCTGGGCTGGGATTCAGGAAAACCCAACTTCAGTATATTCCTCAAATGCTCTCTGTTTGAGCTTAGTCAATCACATTCTTTCTCAGTGCAGGTCTCTTTATGTGTAAGATTTGTATAATAATCTCTGCATTACTTAACAGGGTTGTCTGAGTATCACATAATATATACACAACACTTTTTTAACCTTAAAGCACTATATAAATTATCCAAGAATATACATGTTAATGGTGTTTTGTGTATCTTGACAGAACATTCATTTGTGGGGTATGGACAGACTATTTCTTATGTGGAGGGAGGGAAGAGGATGTAGAGTTTAGGGGAAAAGGACCAAAATAGATATACTGGGATAAAAAAAGTAGAACGGTAATCCTGGAATTTGGGGATAGCATGAAGGAGCCTGATTGATTCTGTAGAAGTCAAGTTTAAAATGAACTTCTTTTTTTATTTGGGAGACTCTTTTTCTGGGAACATAGAGTTTGTGAAAGGGAGTTGTATGAAATTAGACTGAAAAGGTAGGTGGAAGTCTGTATGGGCTCAAAAATTTTGAGTCACTGTCAGTTTAACTTGTAGGCAAGAAGGAACTGGCTTGGGAAGTGACTGGCCAGAATTTTTGTCTTAGGAATATTATTTTGACAGTTGTTTTGGGGAAATACTGGAGAAAGAAGAGTTTGGAAGCAGGAAGACCAAATAGGAGGCTATTACTGTAAGCTAGGCAAAAGATTGAGAAGGGGTGGGGAAGGGGAGAACAGAGGGATATGAAGTCTGTTGTGGTGATAGAATCCCACTGTTTCTTCACGTGTAACAGGCATCATAGAGAGAATGTCTTTAATCAGTTCTCAGCTGAGTTGAAATATATTTCCCCCCATGAATATACAAAGACCTAGGATCTTGGCTGTTTTTTTTTTTTATAGTTTGCCTTGAAAACTTTCTAATTGCCAACTAGATTACTCTGTCTAGTATTGCCTTGCAGGCAAATTAGTCTGTACTTGAATATTGATTTAACTTTTTTAATCTTTTGAGGGGTTAGAAATAATAAATCTAGAGAAAACATTTATGAAGCTTGATAATAGTTTCAGTGCAAAAAGCTGTCTCTTGGGGATTATGCTATGGAGATTTTGGAGATTTGTTTGCTATGGTAAATTTATATTTCATTTTGAATATTTTGGGTATTGAGAATTTTTTTTTTTTGCTTTTTGCTGAGGCAATTGGGGTTAAGTGACTTGCCCAAGGTCACACAGCTAGGAAGTGTTTGAGACCACATTTGAACTCATGTCCTCCTGACTTCAGGGCTGGTGCTCTAACCACTGTGCCACCTAGCTGCCCCAGTATTGAGAATTTTTAATGAATCAACCTCATTTAGTTGCGGTGATGTAGACAAGGAGAAATTGAAAATAAATTTGAGGGTGGAGATGTCAGAGAAAATGGGATAGGATCACTTGTGCTTGTAGAAAGGTCAAGGTAAAGAGAAAGATTGTATTATGTGAGAAAAAGGGTGAAGGAGGAGAGAGTGGCCAAAGCCATCTGTCTGGGGTGAGGAAAGGGGAAGAAGAAGGAACTGTTGTCAGTGGCCTCACATTTTTCAAGGAAAATATGAGGCATGATCCTCAGCTGAGAGAATGATGGTGGTGGGAGCTTTGGGAGCTTTGAGCAGAGGAGGAAAGATTTGAGAGCCATCATGGTAAATAGGAGAGAAAGTTAATTGGGAAGTTGTAAAAGAGTTGCCTTGCCTTAGGAGAGCCTTGTGAAGTTATATAGCATGAATTTATAGTGAAACCTAGTCAGCATGGTTTTGAGATTTTCTCCAGCTTTGTTCAGGAGCCACATTTTTAGGAGTCAAGGCAATGGATGATGGAGGCAATCTAAGAATGAGATTTGGGAAGACAGGATTGTGATTTATAAAATAAGGGGATAGCTTTCTAGTGTTATCCTGGTTTCTTCAGTCTCTGTTGCCAAGTCCTGTAGATTTTACTTGGAATTATCTCTTTATCTCTGCTTTTTTCCTCTGACTCTGCTGCTACCCTGGTATAGGCTCTTGTCATCTCAAGCCAAGATTCTTTCAGTAGCCAGTTGATAGTGTTTTTATCTTGTCTTTCTCATCTTTTACTCCGCTATCAAATTAATCTTCCTAAAGCAGATTTTACTGTATCATCATGGATAAACTCCAAAGTCATGTTATCATCTCCAGGATCAAGTAAAAAAAAATCCTGTTTGTTCTTTAAAATCCTTTATGATTTGCCCTCCTCCTTCCTTTTCAGTCTTTTCTTCTGCCTTTCCCTACTCCCAAATACATTTCAGTTTAGTGACATTGCTGTTCCTCGAACAAGAAACTAACTCCTGGTTCTGGGCATTTTCTGTGGCTGTAAGTATTCTCTCTCCTCATTTCTGCCTCCTGGCTTCTCTAGATTCCTTAAAGTCACAATTAAACCCTATCTTCTAGAGAAGCTTTTTCCAGAGCCTCTTAATGTTAGTACCTTTTTTTTTTTTTTTTTTTTTGGTCATTAGTTCCAATTTATCTTGTATGTAGCTTGTTTGTATGTGATTGTTTTCACCTTATTTTCCCATTAGATGACTTCCTTGAGGGCAGGAACTGTCTTTTACTTTTATTTCCCCAGCATTTAGCAAAGTACTCCAACATATCAGATGCTTTAATACATGCTTATTGATCGACTTACCTAAAGAACTGTGATTTGTATAGTGCTAGTTAGTTAGTCTTCAACCTAAGTGTGAAAGATGTTGACCAATCTGATAAAAGTGATTATTCTGACTTTTAGTGAGAAAAAAATGCCTTTAACAAGGAATGAATACTAAAAATAAAAATGAACCACTCAAAAGTCATCAGAAAATCTTACAGAAATGTTTTTGTGCCTTTTTTCAACCTTGAAACTTAATTTTTTTTTAACCAGGTAGAATTATGAAGGATAACTATGAATATTTGTTGCTATTTGTATAGGCTGGGAAAAATCCATTTTCTTAATTCTACTTTGTAATCTGATCTTTAAAAGTAAGAAATTCTTCCAACCGGTACAGGCATTCTTACATGTTAGGACTTGTGATAATGTTGGAGCTTTTGACATGAATACTATAAACACTAATTAGCATGGAAATACTTTTTAAATAAAAAAGTAATAAATAGGAAAACTGGTAAATTTGTTAACAAGTTTGGCTGCTTATAGTGATAATGTCATATACTACCTATGAGCAAAATTTAAGGCTTATTGAAATTTAGCATGGTGCCTGGAATATAGTAGACAATTCTTCCTCCCTTTCTCCCTCCCTCCTTCCCTTTCTCCCTCCCTCCCTTTCTCCCTCCCTCCCTCCCTCCCTCC
>JAJPUD010000285.1:364600-379592 GCA_023553655.1 Myrmecobius fasciatus
ATTCAATAATTCAGTGGGAAGGAAGATGGAACTAATTTTTTATTGTTTCCTTAATGCCATGGCCAGTATTTTATAGCTTGCTTTCTTACAATATGAAGGAGAACTTTGTTTGAATTAAATATATTTTTTAGAAACTATATTTGGAGAAGGTAGATTATTGTAATATGTTCTTTAGATGATTTTATAAAGGAATGAAGTACATATTTTCAACTTTTTCCTAATATCCCTGGTGATGGCATTAGCCATAAATGACATTTTCATTTCCTTAATGTGGATCTGGTTCTAATTTACTCATGTCTTTGTGACTTTTAAGTTTAAGTACATGTATTATACACTGGGGAAGTCACTGCTGGGAGCTAGTTTCTTGCTAAAGACAGAGGACAGTTTTGGCACCTTTACTTTAGTGTATATTAAAGAATTGAAAGTTAAGATGTTACTATGAAGCAACAGGAGACCTCAAAGTGGAGAGAAAGAATGGGGAAAAAAGCTAGTTTCTTTTGACTAGCACACTTGTTGGAAATGCTGGTGAAACCATAGCAGACCCTTGCTCTGAAAAGATAAACTGAGTTTTTAGTCATTGTTTCTCTATGGCATTTCTAGAGTCTGTGGCTGAAGTTCTCTATGTAACCACTAATATTTCTAGTTTATATCTTGCCCTAGTAAATCATATCTGACATGGCAGGCCTTAATTCACTTGCAGACTATTGAGGTATCTGGTGTACTTTTTCCATCAATCTTATGCTTTTTGAAATTTATCCCCATCCCCAAAACCAAATTAAAAAAAATATAAGTGACCTTTGAATTTCTGGCAATATTTAATAATACATTATTAAATGGTTAGAAGGTGAACACTTAGAAAAGGAAGTGATCCCTAAAAGTCAATAAGAACATGTCTTTACAGAATAACCTCATTTTTTAAAAAGATTGGCAGCTAGACAAATTAAATAGGGAAATTCTATGGACTTAGAATACCTGGATTTCAGAAATGCAGTGCTTCTTACTATATTTGTGATTAAGACAAAAAGGCACACTGGTTATGTGAGAGTCCTGTTAGGAATATAATGGGATAAAATTGACTTGCTACAAGCTTCCAGTAAATTGTTTAAGATTTAGTCCTTCAAGATTAAAAAACCAAACTTTTAATTGATCTTAGGAACTATCTTAGATAGACGCTGGAGCACCCACCCACCCACACACACAATTTGATTCTTCTGTCAGGTGGTTACTGGTTTGAAGACATGTTTTTCTTTCATGTTCCCATATCTTTTTCTTTCAACATTTCAACTGATGTTCACTCAGCAATATTAAGTGCTTATCACTGTGCTCGGTGACACAGTGACCTAATATATCTTTGATATGATAAAAATATGAAGAATGAAACAATTCCAAGTCATAAAGATCTGATATTCCCATGGAGGAGACCACATTGACACATATAAAGACATACAAGTTAAATGTAACAAAAAGTAGTTTAATAAAGGTAGTTTGAGAAGGAAGGGCCTAACAGTTGAAGGCATCAGGAAAGGGTTCATATACAATATGGTGCTTTAAAGAAGGAGACAGATTCTTCATAGCAGAAGTAAGGAGAGAGTTCATTGCAGGCATTAGTACTTATCAAGGCACAAACAGAGATGAGAGATAGAGTGTGTAGGAGGAGGAGAGAAGTCCATTTTGAATTACAGAGCACAGGAGAGGGAAGAGTATTTTATAAAGCTGGAAAGATAGGTTAGGATTTTGTTGGATAGGGTTTTAATGGATATACTGAGCTTATATTTTATCCTTGAGGCCATAGGAAACTACAGGAATTTATTGAGTAGGATGGTGTTATGGTCAGATTTGTGTTTAGGAAAATTACCTTGGTAGCAATTTAGAAGGTGGGCTAAAGTGAAGAGAAAGTTGAGGCAGAGAAACCAGTAAGGAAACTTTCAGTGATTTAGGTGAGAGATGATGAAGGTCTCAACTAAAGCATGAAATGAGGTTACTTTATTCCATAGCAAAAATATACATAAAAAGTAAAGGTTATAATCTGTTTTCCCTATAGAGTTGTTGACATTATTTCTTCTCTATCACTTGCTGCTAGTCATGTAAGAGTGGCGAATATGTTATTTTCTGCTGTCTCCTATGTTTCTCCTTTAATTGTAAACCAATAACTTGTACTCCTCTATTTCCCATTTCCTCCTTGAGTTGGTATTTGACAACTTTTGATCCATTTCCCAGACAGAAAGAAGTAAAGGGATTAGAATATAGACATACTAATTGTAGAAATTTCCTAAACCTTCATCTAGTCTATTCTAGGAAATAAATGTCCTTTCTGAAAGTTGTAATGCATTCTATTGAAACAAACTACAGCAGTTGCATTGTTTCCTAATGATTAAACCATCCTGATGTAAATGGCCTACACGGGGTAATATCCAAATTACATTAGATGATTTTCTCTTTCAACTTCAGAAGCTAGCTAGTTGTCTCTGAGATTAAATTGTTTTGAATTGGTGGAAGTTTTATTCCTTTTTTTTTTTTTTTGAATTGATTGCTAATCCTGCAACTCTAGCTATAAGTGTACCTTATATATTCTAGTAAATTTTTTTTGAGTTGCCTTTGGTCTTTTGCCACCTTCAAAGCTCTTTCCTAGGGAAACATTAGCCCCTCAAAGACACAGAGGATTGTGTCAAAGACACAAAGACATTTAAATTTTGTATCCTGAAGCATGATCAATCTGCTTTTGAATCTCTGTCTATTCCTCCTTTTGCCCTTCATATCCCCTTTGTGCTTATTAGACATTATTTTAGGGGAGTGAGATTATACCTAAATGTTTGTTTAGCATATTCTTTGTTCATGGTTGATTAATTGTGAATTCACATTTAGCAAATGTATTAGACATTGTATTGCCTAGTTTTCTGTATTTGACATTCCTTTGCTATGAGGAAATATAGCTATTTACTTAAGATTGGTATCTATTCTCAGTATGAAAAATGATTTTATTTTCTTCTAGGGATTTTAATACATGCTTATTCTGTATATCTATTCTGTGTACTTATTCTGACAAACTGATAGAATGTCTTTTAATATGTCTTCTGTTTCTATCCGCTGCTAAAAAGGGACATAACTTTTCTTTGTAAAAGAAGATAAGATCTTAGGTGATAAATCAGAAAACAAAAGGGGATAAGTGATTGCATTATTAGTATGTGTATATATATATATATATATTTGTGTATATATATATATATATTAACCAAAGTGAAATACTTTTTCCTAAATGGAAATTTAAATAAAAAAAAGTTCTTTTTCAGAACTTTAATTTCATATATAATACCACCAATATCTTTATTATTGCTAATATAAAATTCCTTTTTGAATATTAACTAGTTATTTTTCCAGGCTAATTCTAATATTTGGAGCAAAGGAGGTTTCATCGTAAGTACCAAAGTTTAATAATTATACTACATAGTTTTATATGTATCTTTTTTGTTATCAATTTGTTATTACTCTTAGGCTATAAGTGAAACTGGTAGGCAAAATTTTTCTGGTACTTGTAACAATTAAACTTTGGATGGAGTTAGATTGACCTGTTTTATACCAAATTGTGTTTTGCTTGTTATAACACATTTTTGGCATTTCTTTTCTATTCTTCTCTGAGAATTCCTTAAATCTGGAGACTTTTCCATAGTTAATGTTTCTATTCATTTGTCCCCATCCATTAAAAGTCCTAGGATATTGTTTGGTATTCATTGATGAGTTAGACTCAACAGTAATTTGAACTTCAGAGCAGCAGTATTATGTTTGAATATATTGCTCATCTCAGATAGAAAACGAATAGAAAAGATATTCTGCACATTTTCTTCCTTATCCAATAATGGTTTCCTGGATTACTCTTCAATCTAGTCTTATATGGTAAAATCATAAAGAAGATTATAAAAATAATACCAAAGACCATTATGCTATGCAACTTCAGGATATCACGAAATTATCATAAACCTAATTGTCTGTATTAAAGAATAGTGCAAATTACAGATGAAGTGTTTGGATAAAAGCACTTAGCAAAACTACTCTTTTTGATTGACAGCTAAAAGAAAATGAAGCTACATTCATCTACTTCTGGAGAAGCCTTTCCTCATTTGACAAAATGTTCAATAGTCACTTTTATTGACGTCCCCAAATTTGCCTGGGGTGACTTGGTTTGTCTCTTCTGCCTACTAAAAGCTAAAAGTACTATTTCATTGTTATTAGCATATACTCATTGTTTACATGGAATAAAAAGAAAAAAGAGCAGAGATCTGGGCAAACTTACCACAACTGAGAAATGCACAAATTTAAGAAACTGATCATTATGGAAGTTACTCTGCATATTAGTTATTCAGTAAACATTTATTAAGCTCCTGCTATATGCCAGGCATAGTAATAAATGAAGCATTGTAAAAAATAAACCTAGAAGTATCATTAAATATTATACTAGAATTTCTGTGGACAGATGATAATATTTTTGAAGCCTGCATATTGTGAGAAGTGCAGTTGAGGTTAGAGAGATGATTGATGTTTTATTGAAGTATCAGAATGCTTTTAATGATACCAAGCCTAAGAAGATACTAGTCACATACAAGTCTATACCAGAGATAATCTATACAAAACCCAAATCGTTTTTAGGAACTATTTCATGTGTCTTTGTATTGTCAGAACCTAGCATAGTGCCTTATTTAAATAGTAAGTGTTCTTCAAATGTCTATTGAATCAAACTGAATTGAAAGCACTCAGAAATTGATTATGAAGATAGCACAAAGAGAGGAAAATTCCAAAAGAATTTCATGCAAAAATGTCTTGCATTGGTATTATTTATTTTAAAAAGACAGCAAAGAAGATACCAACAAGTACAAAGTCAAATACTTTGTTTCTCACTTTTACAAAATTATTATAATTTCTATCCATGCATTGAGGATTTTCTTGATCAAGATGTTAGAGGGGCTCAGATCAACTTTTAAAGTTGAATCTCCATAGTGGCT
Organism: Myrmecobius fasciatus; assembly: GCA_023553655.1. Taxonomy (NCBI): domain Eukaryota; kingdom Metazoa; phylum Chordata; class Mammalia; order Dasyuromorphia; family Myrmecobiidae; genus Myrmecobius; species Myrmecobius fasciatus. The sequence goes on from JAJPUD010000285.1 coordinate 369,592, forward strand.
CAGTCTTTCATAGTCACTCAATTTAATGAGTAAAAAAAAATACAAGTTAGTCCCCCAAAAGTCAGCATAATAAAATGCAGAATATTTTATGCAGATATGAAGATCATATCAGATATATCATGTTTTTGTGGGTCTGCAAATGTTTAGCAGCCAAAAAATGTATGCAAGATTCAATTTTAAATTTACTCTTGTAGTATTAGTATTTTCTCCAATACTTTTCCAAGTCTAGTCAGTCAAGAAAACAATAGATCATGCCCTGATATCATTTGTCAATTTCTAGGGTTAAATGTTAAAATTGAACTGTTAGGAGCTGGCTTCAGGATGATTCATTTCTTTCCTGTATAGTTATCAGGAAAGCATTTGAGAATCTCATTCTCTTCGTGGACAAGATAGAGAGAGATGGGCTGGAAAATGGTATATTTATGTGGATTTGGAACTTGCTGAATTACCAGATCAAGAGAATAGTCATTGATGGGATGATGTCAACTTGGAGGGACTTCCTTGTGGAATGCTCTATCTTTGGACTGTTGCTGGTTAACATATTAATCAGTTTCTTTAAATGAAGGCAGAAATGTCATATTTGTTAAATTTGAAAGAGACATGAAGCTTGGAGTGATAAGTAACATTTTATGAGAGAAATTATTCTAAAAGATCTCTACAGGCCAGGACAATAAGGAAACCATCACTGAATTTTGGTACTTGGGCAACACATTATTCAACAGTAAATTAATCAACAAGATTTTTTTTTTAAAAGGAAAAAGAAATCTAGTATATATTATTTAGAAGGATTGAAAGTATGGCAAAAACCACTACATCAAATTCCAGACCTTTAATCTGACAGTACTATGACTAAGCAATGTGAAATCTGGAGTTTTAAACAATTTAATCAGTGCTGCCTATAACTCTTAATAAATTTTATGTGGGCACAACAAGATCGTCAATAAAGAAATTATCTAATGAGACTAGTCTACCATAATTTCCACTAATACTACAGCTTTGGTTGGAGGAATATGTGCAAAGAATGAAGACTAGCAATATACCCAAGCAGCTGTCATATGGGAAGAGCTGACATGGGAATAATTATAAGAAAGGAGGACAGGGGAAAAAAAAAAAAAGCTTTAAGGATATCCCGAAATGTAGCCTCAAGACAAGTGACATAATGGAGTGGCTAGAAAATATGAGGCTCTGAGGAATAGAGTTGCTCTTTTTTAAGCATGGGTTTTTCATGCCAATTATGAATCTAGAAGTAAGTAACAAAAAAGGGAAAAGGGCAGTTCATTTAGAGAGGAACTATAATTGGTAATCTAGGAAGAGGTTCCACACATGCTCATTATGATGAAAAAAATTAGTGGATTTTCATTTTATTTTTTCTATTTTGGATTTTTCAACTTCATTTTATGCATATAGGTTATAATTTATTAAGTAGTGTCATTTAAAAGAATACCATTTTATATGAAGATATATATATATATATATTCACATATATGTAAAAGGAACTCTTCTCTTTTAGTATTCTCTCTGAATTCTACATATCTCCAGTCATTTTGGTTACCTCTCCAGTTTTGCACAGTGATTTTAAGAGATGACAGTATGAACTTATTATGAACCCATATTTATTTCTTTTTCTTTTCAGGTTGTAGGCTTTTGATGCCATGTTGCATCCCAAGCTTGCGTGTTATATATATACTACCATGTGGTACTTTGCCTTTAACTTTGTTCTTTAGATAGAAATCTTTATCCATTAATGATTAGTGTTAGAATATGGATATCTTGGTGACTTTTTGATTCCTGAAATTAATTAACTTTTCTTTTATCTATATAAAGAAGTAAAAATATCTTTTATCCATTTCTCAGCTTTGTTTTTTTTCCCTCCTGCATTTAGTAGTATTTTCAACACTTTCATTTTACTATGTATGACTTTAATTAACATTGCTATTTATTCTCCGTTCAGATTATTAATGAAGTAAACTGTGAAATGGTAATTTTCATTCTTTAATCTTTGATGCTGAAGAGAACGACAAATATAATGAAAGCTTCTTACACTAATTCAGTTGTTGTCATTCATCTAATGTTTATGATATGGCTGGAAATGATAGTGTTCATATCTTTTGCTGCTGCTGCTTCACACTGAAAGGATATAATCATCTGTTTGCTATCATAGCTACTTCCCCGGCAACAGATTTTGATGTCACAGACTAAAAATTTTTCTTTCTCAGTAGGAGGAAGCTAGAGAAAAGATGGAGCTTTAGGAAGAACATTCTTCCATTTTTCCTATTTAGTTGCTTCCAAAAAATATTAATCAGAATAAGAGACAGATTAATTTCCTTACTTAATGCTTACCATAAAGCATTAAACTTTGAACATTTTTGGCACTTGGCAAATTCATAAAAATTAGTTTTTATGATATTTATAGTTAAAATATTTCATAATCACAAAAGATAAGCAAATAGTGTTCTTATGGTATTTAATTTATGTTTCATGATATCCAGTATAGGCTCAGTGAGCCTTAGCATAATGTCAAAATACATAAACAAATTGATTCACATACATTGAATAATGGGCCTATATATTGTATCTGAAAAGTACATTTTGCATGAGTATTTCTCAGATTCTCTAAATAATTAAACCATTTCAAATGTACTATTCTAAAGTTGAAAAAATATATAGTATATAGGTAATTAGCAATTGATGTGTTAATAAGAATTTATAGTTTATGATTATGTTCCAAGTATCTATTATACACTTCTTAATCATTGATACTGTCTAAGAATGTGCTGGTGAATAAATTCAAGTCTTTTAGATGCTTACATAGAACTCCTTCTATTGGATTCCTATGAGCTGCTGTTCTGCCCATTTTCAGCCTTCAGGATGTTCACTTTAAATTAAGAAGTGATGTTTCCAAAAATAATGTGATAAATATTCTTCCATAAATAATGAAAGTACACCGCTCTGTGTGTGTGTGTGTGTGTGTGTGTGTGTGTATGTGTAAAGTTGTGTTATTGGAACCTGAGTAATTATTTTTTGAAGCAAAATATTATAAAGAGAAAAAGATTGATTTAATCATGAAGGGAAGTATGAGATTGATTCAGGGTGAAGTTCAGATGAATTAAATAATATAGGCAGTTAATGATATCAGTTTATTTATACATTGTCACTGCCAGATAAGTCATTGAGGAAATGTCACCCAGAAGTGATAGTAGGAGATGAAGGTTTCGTTTACATAAAAATTGGTAAGACAATTATTAAAAGAGAAGTTTTCATAGTATAAAGAATAGTCTGGTTTTTTCCCCAGTGAAGTCTTAATTATTGAATTCAAGTAGGTGATAGTTTTTTAAAATCTCATTTATCTCCCAGATAAGTTAAAATTTCTTAAAATTGTAATTAAGGATATTATTAGTGATATCAGTGGCTCTATTTATAGATTTTTCAAAACAAACTTTATTCATGTGTAACTTTTTTCTGATTAGATAATAATAGAGAGAAAATAGTGGAAAAATGGGTAGTTAAGTCTACTTTGGTTAGTTTGTATAGAAATAAGTAATCTTTTAAAACATTTCTATGAAATATATGAATATAATTTTAAAATTACTTATTAATATGGACATGCTCTTAATGTAATGAAAAACATACTTGATTAGAGCTCAGAATTCAAAACTATTAGTTTTTTTATACTTAAGTTTATCTTTAGCTTTTTGTTTTTCTGAGAAAAGTGAGTCTTGTCATTCAGTGCCTTAATTTAGATTTGAAAGAGGGAAGTTATCCAATGAAATGGAAGGATAGCTCCTGTTCAGTAATTTTAAATATGGTTGCTTTTCAAACATATCTAATGAATGATTTCTGAAATTTCTGCTTGTATTATTTAAAGGTTTTTGTGGATAAAGTGTCTGATTTACTTTTCCATTTATCCCTGTGTTTTTGTCAGATAATAGAATTTGCTTAGAAATTTGAATATTTAGAGGGTTCTTTGTGAAAAAATTAGTTTTTGAGGTTTTTTTTTTTTTAACACCCTGACAGATTCAATTGTAAAAAGATGGGGTTAAATTTTGGAAAAAGATTACAGGATTACTACTCCTCATTTTCCCCCACCTTTGATATAAGGAAATACTTTGAGCTATTCTTTTTTTTTTTTTTTTTTTTTTTATACACAAACTACAAAGATTCTGTATGAAGACTGCCCTATAAAATCATTCATAGGCTGTTTCTAAGACTGATAGTATTCCCTAAGATGGTTTGATATTCTGTCACTTTATCTTGTCATGTGAACATTTGGTTTAAGAATTATTGAAGCATTAATGTACCAAACCTTTTTTTTGTTGTTTTGAATGTCTGCTGCTTTTGTATTCACAATAAATTGTCCTATTTGTCCTTAGTGTGTATTAACTCTATTTTACCAGAAGAGAAGACTTCAGATTTTTTTTTACATGTCAGTGAGAGTGGCATATCACTTTTTTTAATATTTAAATTATCATACAACCTAGGATTTGCCTTCCTTGAATTAACAGAGATAATAAAAATTATTAAATGTTCTTTGTTTTAGTAAATTGCAATTGAAAACCAAGTTTATTGAATACATTTGAAAAATAGCAACTATGTCATGACTTTTGTGCATATTAGAATTAATTTCACATTTTTTTGGCCATTGAAGACAAAATGATTGAAAAATTTAACATGAAGCAACAGAGACCAGGTAAACATAGCAAAAAGTAATGAAAAGGGTACACTTTCAGAAAAGACATCTGCTATAATAACATTGTTTTGAATAGCATAGAAAATGACAAGTGTTTTACCTTTTTAAAGCTTAAATCTGTATACTGTTTGGGGAAGATTTTCTTAAAATTTGAATCTTATCAATTTGTTAATTAGATTAGTAGGTACAATATTTATGCGTCAAAATAGAAATGAATATTAGAAACTTAAAGCTTACCTGGAAACTGTTTGAAGCTTGTCTGCTGGATTTCTATATGAATATGGTAGGAAAGTCTCACCAGGTAGGAAGCTTCTCTATTTGAAATGCCTTCTGCACATTAGTTTTCGCTTTCTTTTCCCACAGTGCCTCATTTTTTGCAGTTTTTTCATATCTTTTTAAAAATTCCAGTATATCCCCAGCTATACCTTTGAAGTAATCGGTGACCAGCAACAGTTACAATATTCGGTTATGATAAAATGAGAGCAACTGAAAAATGAACTTTGATTTTCTTCATCTGATTAGAGCAGTTTATTTGACCCCAGATGATTTGAGTGTTCAGAACTTATTAAAAATTCATTGAATGCTTCAGCGAGGAGAAATTCTTAGCCGATTCTATAAATGAATTATGTTATTCCAGAAAAGTTCTACCACAATATTCTTTTTCTCAAAATTAAAAAAATAAATCCTGTATATTTGCCTATTCAATCAAGCATTCTCTTTTCATCCTCTCTTCTTTTGCTCTCTATCTCAACTTTCAATCCAGCAGCCTTTTTAAAATAGGAAGATGAAGGTATCTGTTCCTCTTTCCTTCAATTGCTTCTGTTATTCACAGATACGAAACTGTGTTTTTTAATGGTTAGGTGAAAATCCCCAAGAGCATGGTATTTTGTCATAGCTCAGGACACTGAACATGCATGGCATCCACGACGAGCTGATATGAGCTATTCAAACCAAGCAGCAAACTGACAGGATGACGCTTCCTACATAATAAACCCATTAATTACTTCTCTTGATGGACAGCAGTGTCTGATGAAAGGAGGGGAAAAGAGAAAATGATAATATTAGGTTTGATAGGTGATCTCTGTTTGAACAGCTTGTCATCATGAAATGAATGAAGAGAGAGACTGCAGCTTTAGGATATGATCAGGTAGAACGGACAGGAGTTGTTTTGACACACAGTAAGTGACGTATTTGGAGGAGGATGGAAAGCTACATTCAGAAGTAGCTGGAATCAAAAAAGGTTCAAAATACCATTAAAAATTATTTTTCTTACATCATGACTTTTGGTTGATACACTTCTGGGCTTGGATTTTAAGGCTGACCATTCACAAAGCTTTGGCTTGTCATGTATTTTTTATCAAGGTTTTTTTTTTTTTTTTTTAAAATTTGTTTTTCATGCCTTTTTCCTGGGAAAGTAAAAAAACAAAAAGTTATATAAGGTATCTCCCAATTTCCCTCTGTCATAAAATCTTTTCTGTAGAAAAAAGATATCAATTTTCCAATTTTTTAGACTGACATCGAGTCAGTAATTTTTTTGCTATGCATTTTTAACAGTTTTCATTTTAATAGTTTCCTGAATGTGTTGCTGGCTCTCTTTGTGTGTGTGTGTGTGTGTGTGTGTGTGTATGTATGTGTGTGTGTGTATCCATACCAATATCCATACACACATATTTAAAAGCTTTATCCTTCCCATAATGAAGTACCATCATAGATGTTACATGTTATGTGAACTAATTTTTTCCTCTGCCTATGCAGTACAGTAGTATGATCATATAGATTCATTTACAACTGTGCATGTACATAATAAAGTGATTCTAAGGATGCAAAAATTGACTTAGAGATATATTAAAACTTGCTAATGTATTAATTTTTTTGTTTTATGACATCTTTTAATGACAATTTTGTCTTTTCTTCTAAATGTATATTCAATAAAACATTTCATATGTGCTTCTTTTAGCATGCATTACAATAGAGGAATATGATTTGTGAAGTTTAAAAGTTACTCTTTTGGGATGAAATCAACTTTGGCTTTGGAAGGATAACTCATTTTTGTGGATTATGTTTTTTCCCCGATACCAGTTCCAGTGACATTCCTCTAGGACTTAAGACAATTATTTCTTTTGGCAATATATATTTCTTCTTTAAGCCTCAAAGCAGATCATCCTGTAGTTAAACTTTAACATCCCTATAATTGCTTGATTTCATTTCCATTTAGGTTTTCCATAATTATAGAATCTCAGAGCTGGAAGAGACTTAAGAAATTATCTTAATTTTTTCTGCACAGTAGTTGTGTGCTTTTTTATTTTTTGGTTATATATGAAAGAGTTCTGTTGGAAGAGTAGAAGAAGGGAAAAAGCAAAAATGGAGTCATAGGAAATGACATCAGTATTGAAGAGAACATTAATAAAAATTTTTTTAAAGCAAGCAAAGCATTTGTAGCAAAGCAGATGACCTCTGCCAGTTACCTTCTTTTTTCGCCTATTTGTGTGAAAATGGCTTAAGCTGTCACTATTTTGCAGCCATGAGTGTGTATGAAATGTTTATAGGTAACAGACATGTCTTGGCTGACAACGATATCCTTGCTTGGGATGGGACAGGGTCAGTAGGATTTGTTCACTTGGGAGATTTAAATGGGAATGCTTCTCTTAATGTTGACTATGAGACTTGAATTATGTCATGGAGTTTTGAAGGTGAAAAGCAGAAGGCTCATAATGGAGATCAAGTTCCAGCAGTTACCATTGCTGTGGTGCATACTAGATTTATGATTATTTTATCTCATCTTAGTGTTTACAGCTTAGAACCATCACAAATATATTGCACATGTGATAAATTCTAGGGAGTAAGAAGCTGAGATGGCCACTGTTGCAGCCAGCACCATAGTATCTTGATGTAGTCTGCCCATGGAACCTATAGTGCCTCATGTATCATATCAAGAATTTGGACACTAGTTCATCTAGAGATTTTGGCTAAGTGGTGAAAGATCCTGAAGCTTTTGGCAATTTCTTGGGGGTGGAAACTTAGGTCAGTTTTGATCTGCATTTTTCTGGGGCAGTATGAGGAAAATCATCTGTGCTAGGAGACATTGGTGTTGAGGTCATAAATGTTATTTTTTTTATTTACTATTTTTTATTTTGAATTTAAGAAATAAAACAAGCATTTCCATGATAAATAGAGTAGAAAAAAAGAGGATAGCACATAAAACTGCAAATCTATTATATATAATTTTTCCTTTTTTTCCCCCTGAGGCAGTTGGGGTTAAGTGACTTACCTAGGGTCAAACAACTAGGATGTGTTATGTCTGAGACCAGATTTAAACTTAGGTCTTCCTGACTTCAGGGCTAGTGCTCTATCTGCTGTGCCACCTAGTTGCCCCATTTTCTTTTCCTTTTTAAATAAATTATAAAGCTATAATTTTTTCTCCCCCCTTCCTGCCTCCCCATTTGCCATGAGATGGCTACCATTAGATACAAATATATATGTGTGTGTGTGTGTGTCTTTCTGTCTGTCTGTTTATCTATCTATGTAAAACCATATTATAGATGCTTCCATATATCAGTTCTTTTCTGGAAACAACTTCTTCAGAGGGCCTTTGTAGTTAATTTGAGTATTTATAATAGTCAAAATGACTTAGTCACTCAAAATTGTTCTTAAAACAAAATGCTGTTTCTGTATGCAACATTCTCTTGATTCTGCTCATTTTGCTCTTCATTGTTTCATGCAAGTCTTTCTGTGTTTTTCTAAGATCATCAAACTCATAATTTCTTATAGTATTCTACAGCACTCTAATAGTATCATTTATTATAACTTTTTTAGCCATTCCCCAATTGATGGGCATCCTTGCAATTTCCAGTTCTTTGCTACTGTGCATTTTAGAACATATCAATTCTTTTCCCTTTTCCCTAATCATCTTGGGAAGTAGATTTAATAGTGGTATTGCTGGGTCAAAAGGTATAGGCCGTTTAAAATTCTTTGGGCATAATTCTAGATTGCTCTCCAGAATGTTGGATTAATACACGGTTCTGTCAGCAGTATCATGATTTTCCACATCTCCTCCAACATTTGTTATTTTGCCCTTTCCATCATTTTAGCTAAATTGATAGATATAAAATGGTAGCCCAAAGTTGTTTTAATTTGCATTTCTTTAATCAATAATGATTTAGAGCATTTTTCATATGACAATAAATTGTTTTGCTTATTGATATCCTTGACTAGTTATTAATTAGGGAATGACTCATTCTTAAAGATTTGACAAAGTTCCTCATTTATTTAATATATGGGATCTTTTTCTGAGAAACAGTCTATAAAATTCCCCCCCTCCAATTTTCTGCTTTCCTTCTGATCTTGTCTCTAAAGTATTGATTTTATTTGCATAAAAATCTTTTAACTTAATGTAATCAAAATTATGCATTTACAACTCCCAATTCTCTCTATTTCTTTTATATTAATAAATTGTTCAATTGACAATAATTGTGATAGGTAATATGCTCCATGTTCTTCAGATTTCCTTGTAAAATCTCCCTTTATATCTAGGCCATATATCCACATTTTGATCTTATCTTGATAAATGGAGTAAGATAATGTTTTATATCCAGTTTTTGCCAGATTGCTTTTTAGCTTTCCCAACAATTTTTTAAACAAAGTAATAAATAATTAATTATTCCCCAAACTGAAGTATTTACCTTGTCATATACAAGGTTACTATAATTATTTGCTACAGTAAGTTGTATGTATATCCTGTACCATGTACTTTTCTACTTCTTAGCCAGTGCCAGATAGTTTTGATAATTACTGCCTTATTGTTTAAGACCTTTGCATATTAAATTAGTTCTTTTGATATTCTTGATCTTTTGTTCTTCCAAATGAGTTTTATTATTTTTTTCTAACTCAGTAAAAATATTTTTTGATAATTTAATTGGAATTCATTAATTCAGGTAAACCTGTCATTTTTGTTATATTGGTCCTTCCTATTCATAAGCAATTATAAAATATTTCTTTTTTTCTTCTCTTTTTTATTTTATTAAAACTTTTTTATTTGCAAAACATATGTATTGGCAATTCTTCAACATTAACCCTTACAAAGCTTTCTGTTACAAATTTTTCCCCCCTACTCCCCACCCCTCCCCTAGATGGCAGGATATCCACTATATGTTAATTATGTTAAAATACTTGACAAATTGAATATATGTATACATATTTCCACACATCATTTTTGTGCAAGAAAAATCGTTATCTACAAGAAAGAAAAATCAGAGAAAGGAAACACAATGCAAGCAAACATCGATAGAGAGCATGAAAATGTTATGTTGTGGTCCAC